>JABWTJ010000693.1:0-300320 GCA_016801875.1 Solanum sitiens | reverse complement strand
GCCTCGAGGTGGATGGGGGGGTTCCTCAGGCAAGGGTGACTCGAGGTGTGATGGGGGGGAGGGGATCCTCTTGAGAAGGTGGCTCGACGTGGGTGGGGAGGGGGGGTCCTCGTGGCATGGTGCCTCGAATTGGGTTGGGGTGACGGGGGGTTCCTCGAGGCAGGGTTACTCGAGTTAGGAGGTTGGGGGAGTTCTTCAGGGCGGGGTGCCTCGAGGTGTGTGGGTGGGGGTTCCTCGGGGCAAGGTATCTCAAGGTGGGTGGGGGGGTTCCTCTAGGAAAGGTGCCTCTAGGTGGGTGGGTTTGGGTCCTCAGGGCATGGTGCATCGAGGTGGGCATGGTGCCTCTTATAAACTCTTATCTTCGTGTATTCCTATGTCGTACCTCTAAAGTCTTGTTATGTGCTTTCACCTAAACCATGTATCGTGGTAATAGGTATGAATACTCAAAAGATATCGGCACGAATGGCCGAAGAAGGCATTGCTAATGTGGGGGCTAATGACAACCAAGCTCCTCCACAAGACAACACTTTAGAGTAGATGAGAATGTCATCAATGAATACTATGATGAAAGAGTCAAGGTATTCACAGAAGACTCTGTTCATGAGATCCATAAATGCGGCAGGTGCATTCGTGAGACCAAATGACATGACTAGAAACTCATAGTGACCATAGCGGGTACGAAAGGCTGTCTTTGGGATATCTCCATCCCTAAACCTAAGTTGATGATACCCTGAACGAAGATCAATCTTAGAAAAGAAACTAGACCCTTGGAGTTGATCAAATAAATCATCTATTCTGGGAACTGGATACTTATTCTTATAGTGACTTTGATTAGCTGCCGATAATCGATACACATTCTAAGGGTTCCATCTTTCTTTTTCACAAACAACACTGGAGCGCCCCAAGGGGATATGATCGGCTGAATGAAACCCTTATCAGTGAGATCTTTTAACTGCAGCTTTAACTCTTTGAGTTCAGCTGGAGCCATTCTGTAAGGAGGAATTGAAATTGGTTTAGTATCGGGTTCTAATTCGATACCAAAATCAATCTCTCGAGGGGGAGGGACTCCAGGCAAATCATCAGGAAATACATCTAGGAACTCATTCACTACAAGTACTGAGTATATGGATGGAATGTCATGTTTTAGATCATTAACACTCACAAGATGACACAATAACCTCTTGGACATCATTTTATTGGCCTTAAGGTTCGAAATCAAGAGGTTAGGACGACTCGAGTTGTACCCCTCCTAGACTAGCTCCTGTTCATTAGCGAAACAAAATCTCACCACTCTACTACGACAGACCAAGCAAGCATAACAACTGTGAAGCCAGTCCATGCCAAGAATAACATAAAAATCATGCATGGGTAACTCAACCAAGTCTGCACACATAGTCTTACCACTTATCACTATTGGGCAACCCTTGTATAATCTATCAGTTCTTACATTTTCTCCTAAAGGTGTACTAACCACTATTGGATCATGCAGAACTTCAGGCAATATCTCAAAAGTGAGAGCAAGCAAAGGAGTCACAACGGAAAGCGTAGACCCTGGATCAAGTAAATCATGAATAGAAGTTGAGAATACTTGCAGCATACCTGTGACCACATCAGCGGACTTCTCCTGCTCCTCCCTGCCCTTCAGGGCATAGAACCTGTTCCTCTTAGGAGGCTCGGATGCTGCTGCACCCTGTGGATTAGGCCTAGCCTGAGCATTAGCTCCAACCTAACCTCTGTTCTGTGGGCAGTTCTAACCATGTGCCCACTCTTACCGCAACCGAAGCAGGCATTAGTGCCCTGTTTGCACTCTCCACTCTGAGCTCGGCCACACTTAGCACAATTCTTTTTAGGACGCTGCATCTCACCTCCATTGCCCTTCTTGGGCTCAGTTCTGCCTCCTCTAGGTGTTGTACTCCTCTGAATATTTGAGTTCCCAGAACTCTGTTGCCCCTTCTTGAACCTGGGCTACTCACGGATGCCAAAATTGTTTCTGTGGCCTCCATGGCTTGGACCTGCCTGATCTTGAGGCTTAGGACTCCTAGCATCACGAATGACCATATTTTTACGGCTGTCCTCTACCTGCTGGACATGCACCATCAACCTGGAGAGGTCCATATTATCATGGAGCATCGCAGACCGACACTCCTCCTCCAGATATCCATTGATTCCTGTGAGGAACATGCTCATCTCATCCCTGCTGTTAGACACAAGGGAAGTAGAATACCTGGATAATTTAACAAACTTCAGTACTCACCTTATCCTTGCTATTAGATACTAAGGAAAGTAGCATACCTGGATAGCTTTACAAACTTAAGGGAATACTCCCTGACTGTCATAGATCCCTGCTTAAGGTTGATGAACTCCTGAACCTTGGCCTCCCTCAGTTTTCTGGGAAAGAATCTCTCCAGAATACCTGTCTTAAACAGCTCCCAAGTGACTGGAACTCCTCCCAAAGCTCGGCTATTCTACCACATCTTGCACCAAGTCTGTGCAACATCCTTGAGCTGATAGGAAGCCAGCTAAGCCTTCTCAATATCAGTGGGTCCCATAGCCACCAGGATCTTATGCACCTCATCTACAAACTCTTGAGGATCCTCCGATGTCTTAACCCCTGTGAAAATGGGAGGGTTCATCCTCGTGAAATCCCTGAGTCTGTCAGCCATGCGACGGACTGATGGGTTCTCCCTCTGAACATCCTGTCTGTTGACCTGGGCAGTCATAGCCTGAGCCTGCATAGTAATGGCCTGTGCCATTTGGGCTAAAGATTCTCGCACCTCAGCATCAGTCAACCCAGATGGGTTAACTGGTATGGCCACTCCTTCAGCTGGAGCCTGGGGTAGATCCTGACTACCCCTAGCAGCTACTCCTCCTCTCCTCTGACCGAATCCTCTCCTAGTATTCATTCTCTGGAATAACAAAAAGGATTGATGTTAGACACGCTCGTAAAACCAAGAATTTAGACATTAAGAAAGCACGATAAGATTAGAAGAAGGGAAATTTTCCTACGCATCATGCAGTCTCTATTTCAGGATAGTGGTGCACTTCACTACCATGACTTAGAAACTACTCAATGTGGTTGATGTGAACTTATTATTTTCGTAATTTAACCTAGTGCTCTGATACCAACTTTGTCACGACTGGAATCTAGACCCCAGACGAGACCGGAGTCATTGACCTCTCACAGGTCGCAGACAAGCCTACTTACGTCATTCTTACTTTACATAGGTTAATTTTAGCGGAAAATTTGAAACTTTTTATTCTAAACATTGCTTACTAAACATTTCTAATACATTCGTAATTTGTTCAACATCAACCATCTAATCATTAAGAGATAATCAAATGAAAGAAATAGTTCAATAAACATAATTGTATAATTGCCAAAATGGCCCAATACATAGTCTGAATAAAATAAGGAAGAAACGCTAGTGGAATATACTCCACTAGCTCAACTCCTAAATTAAGCTAGAACATAAAATAGTAGCATCCTCGAAAGTATGAGGACCTACCAAAGCCGGATGAATGCTGGACGTCCGGATAACTGCAACAATGATCCTGTAGCTCTACCGTCCACCTGTGCCTACACCTAAAATAGTAGAGTTTGTATGGAGTTAGTACACACTTGTACTAAGTATGGGTATATGCAAGCACACACCAAGGACATGCATGAGAAAGAATAGCTCTTTCCTAACAACATGATTTTTGGAAGTCAAGTCAGTGGACTTGCCAAATTGAGATTTGGAAAGTTTCCTAATTTGGATTAGGAAAGTAAATGATCTTTCCAAATTTGGATTAGGAAAGTCAGTGAGCTTTCCAAATTTGGAATAGGAAAGTTATGCCATGAGAATAACATACATAATCATACTTTTCACATTTGCACACAGCACATAACATTTACACATAGCACATAACTTCGTTCATATCATTCATTCATATGCCATGAGACCTTGGAATCATGGACTTGACATTAAGACATCCCAGAAATGAAGGCTCAACATATGGGACCTCAACTGGGAGTCTTCGTTAGCAAACACAGAGTCTGCTTCATTCATTCATACGTACTTCATTTCATTTCGTTCATATTCCAGTGTAACCACCGGTTATACCTAGGATGTAGTTTAAGACTTTCATTAGGTTCGTTGTGCAATGACCAAGAATGACCTAATGTCATTACTTGAATCTAACTCCCCTTTTGATTATCCTATCCTAACACCTTTGGTATCATTCATTTCATTATGTGCATCATTTGAGGCTGGCCTCATTCGTTCATTGGGAACTTTAACTTTAACCGACATAGATCATGTGAGCATCATGAAATCCAGTGTCTCCCCCACACCGAAAAGAGGTGGAATCACCGGCCAAAGTGATCCAATAACATGCTAGCGTACATGGGAATTTAACCCCGCCAGATCCCTATATTGGCAGTATAGGTTCGAAGACTAGGAGATATAAGGAGACCCATACCCGGCAAGCCGAACAGTCTCATCTCATGAGAGTTACGTGAACCTCCGCCCTTCCCGAAAGAAGGCATCAACGATCATAGCTAGTCTATCGGTGCTCAGTATAAAGTTCCATTTTATTCATCTCATACGTCATGGAAGTTGACTTCTAGTATGAGGACATCATAGCTCATTAGATGATTTCTCATCTCATCATTCGTATTAAGTGTGTTAAGCTCAATACTCTCATTAGAGTGTTCATAGAGACTGGTCTCTTCATTATCTTACACTCTCATAGGTGAATACATGTTAGTAACATTTACTTAGGCTCATTTGAGATTACTCTCCTCATTTACATTAGCCTCATATCATGTTGTCACCACATTCATCATCATTTGCACCTTTGTTTTTCTTAATTATTCACCTCTTATTACGTGAATGTTCATTTCGTCATATGCCAATGCACTTGGACGTTTGGTGTGTCTCACATCCTTACTTAACCCCTCTAGGGTTCATCATTTCATTTCATACATCTTAGGTTCACTTACTTTTGAACATATGTTAGACTTAGGAGACTATACACACAAGCCATGAGGCTTCATTCATAGTTCGTTAAGTGATTCTTACATTCCTAAGATTATGTAGTACAAGACTTATGTATCTTGTATGTATGCCAAGATCTTGATTTTGATCTAAGTAGGTGGCATTATTCTTGGATATTTCGTTCACGTATGACTTATGTATCAATACGGAAGTTTGGGCAAGGAAACCCAAGTCTTGAATCAATTGGATATCATTTATATCTTTAATTGATTTTATTCTAATATTCATAACATTTTAACTCTAAGTCAATTCACAATGTTAACATTGAAGGATTACTTTTCTATTTAACTTTTTCCTTGCATTGGCCGATGGGTTGTGGGTTCGAGCCCCCACAACCCCATTTTCATTTTTCCTTTATTTGTTTCGGTCCATGTGAGACATTGGGACCCGAGGTCGAGTCCCCTTAGCCACACCTAATTTCTTCTTTATTTTCTTTCCCTTCCATTCGCTTAAGGCCGAGAGGTTGTGGGATCGAACCCCCACAACCTCTTTATTTTATTCTCCTTTTTAAGAGTTGACTGATTGAGTTGACTGTGAGGTTGTGGGGTCGAACCCCCACAGCCTCATTTTGTTTTTATTTTTTTTATCTCCTCCCTTCCGCTTAGAGGTCGTGGGTTCGATTCCCATGCCTCACATATTTTTATTTTTATTTTTCTTTGGGTTCTAACCGAGAGGGTGTGGGTTCGAATCCCACCCCTCTCATTTCTTATTTTTCACAACTTATTTTCCCAGCCATGACACGGTTCGAATCCCCCTCACCATATATTTTTTCTTCTTTAATTTTTGGGGAGTTTTAACGGAGTGAGGTCACGGGTTCGACCCTCAATGACCTCACCAATTATTCTTTATTTTTCTTAACATTTTATGCAACTTAATTTGGCAGAGATATATCAATATAGTGCTGGAAATTTAAGGTAAAACTCTTTGCTCATTTTCATCTCCATTTATTCGTGAATTCATAGAGCAATACATAGTTTATTTCATACGTTCTTAAGTACATTCTTTCACGAATTCTTTAGTCAAGAGATTTTCTCCTCAATTCAGCCACACTTCCACATGAATATCACAGTTTACTTCAATTGGTGTACATAAAATAACAAACATAACATTAACAATTTTAAGCCTCTAGGCCGAGACTCAAGTCATGTCACACATTTTTTTCATAATTCCGAACACACACATGGTTTATCCTTTCATAAATTAACGTACATCCAACACATTCATATCCAACACAATATCACATAATCCTAAGTCTACCAGCATTCATACCAACCTACAAATTCGTTGGGAGCTAATGACAGGGACATGCAATGGGGAAAACAACCTTAGTTTTGAGTCGAATATTCTGAATCCTAGGGGTCTCTTGGGAAAGGGACCAAGAGTAAGAAGACCCATACCTTAGTTTTCTTGTTCAATCACTAGACTGCTGCCCAAGAACTTCTCCAAGAATCAGTCCAAACACCCAAAGTCACACCTTACCCGACTAGCGTAGTACGTTTTGCTTAACGTTACCGAATTGCTTTCTCTTTTGTGTTTTGCGTGTGAATTCTTCAAGAATGAAGAACTTTAGTTTTCTTTCCGATTTTTCTCACGTTTGAAGCCAGCAGAGAGTGTGAGAAAGAGAGAGATTAATCGTGAAAGAGAATGGGAGATAGGAGATAGTGGTCTATTAGAAGTAGGACTTGTGGGTAGGACTTAGTCAACTTAAATAAAAAATTAAAATTAATAGAAATCTGATTTCTTTTTCCTAAATCAGTTAATGTTAATTATTTATTAAAAACTAAGTTAACAAATTAAAATAAAAGCAAGTTAAATCTTGCTTCTAGTGGGGCTCGAACCCGAGTGACCCCATTTGCAAAAATGGGTCAATTTGGGTTGCCCCACCCAAATTACCTTAAATTAATTAATTAATTAATTAATTAATTAATTCCTCAGGGTAATTACAATATTACCCTTGGCTTGGAAAAGACCATTTTACCCTTGGACCCTCAAAACTTAAGATTTCTTCTTTTGAGTCCGACAGAAACTCCTTCGATTAAATCTTCGTTTTCGCGAGCCTCACATGGTTAGTTCCAACCTTTCCAAGCTCAGTTAACTCCCCAAGTTAGTTGTCTTGGTCGTAGTAAGGGTTCTGAGGTCTGGTTCTACGCGTATCAATACGTGTGGACCTTGGTCTAATCGCAAGCATTCTTGAAAAACCTAAGTCTGGATCCTATTCATTTTTAGGGTTGTTACATAAACCTTTGGTAATCATTGATCAATACTCATTTTTCCTCAACAATTCAAGTTTAGGGCAGTAGCTAAATGTATATTAACATGGATGAAATCATGCATAAACCACCACAAGATCACTTACCAATATCCCTTGCTTTGGTCATCATGATAAACAATCATAATTCATCAAAATACAATATAGGGCAGTAGCCAAGGAGATCATAACCTATACAAAATCCTACTCCAATTGCCCCAGAATCGAGATCATACAAATGTTCTATATTAACAATCAATAGAAGATAGAAGAACATAAATCAATACTATCTAATCTTCAAGCTTTGATCCACATTGATCCATTATATCTAATGCATAATCAATTTACATGATAGGCAGTAGATAACAATCAATTTAACATAATTGAATCACATTATAATCCTCCTAACATCAAGATCATAATAACCAATATGTTGCCTAAAACGAGAGTTTGAAGGGATCATGGGTTCAACATGGAATTGGATTGAAATTCACTTTATAATCAACATAAAATCAACAATTCATCATAAGCATGCTTTTGAAATCAATTTGAGAAAGAACCCACGGCTAGATTGAAAGATAGGAAGATTGATCATGAATTCTCTTTGAAACCTTTGAAAGGAACTCTATGAATGAAAGGTTATCTAAAGATGAAGGATCACCATACCTCATTAGATGAAGAAACCACTAAAACATGATGAATAATCCATGGAAATTCAATCTACAAGGTGATCTTGAGCTTCATCTCCCATGAAGGTTTTCTATAAAGGATATTTTGGGAGAAGGAAGTCTAATATTGAATCATGGATTGGGAATGGGGTTTTCACGTTTTTAACGAACTTAATATACCTAAAAAATAATAAAATAAACCACCTAGGGTCAGGTTAGGACGTGGGGTGAATTTGCGATTAACCCCTTCAATAAAATAGTGTGTAGGCAGCTTGTTGCAGGCTGCATCCCTTAGTCCCAACGACGGTCCGTAGGTTGCCACCGTCGTTTGGGTATAAGGTTTGTCTTTGGCTGATCCTTCTCCAGGCTAAGTGTGGGACAACGCCTCCCCATCAACGGGGCGTCACCACACTACTGGGCGTCGATTGAGGGTCGTAGGTAGACACTGCCAAGGCAGTGTCTCGACAACCTTTGGGTCCTCCTTGAGGGCCTTTTACGGGGCCCTTGGAGAGTCGTACCCGGACGTTTCCAACGTAAATACACACCTTAACATGTCAAGGACCTTACATACCAGTTTGAACATCAAAAAACACTCGCAACACATCCAAACATGCTAGGCACTCTACAAGTTGACCTTGAGGTTCATCTCCCATGGAGGTTTCCTAGAGAGGATATTTTGGAAGAGGGAAGTCTAACTTTGAATCATGGATTGGGAATGGGGTTTTAACGTTTTAAACCAACTTAATATATCCAAAACTAACCAAATAAACCATCTAGGGTCAGTTTAGGACGTGGGGTAAATTTCCCATTCACCCCTTCAATAAACAATGCGCAGGCAGCTTGTTGCAGGTTGCATCCACGCACAGCCATCGACGCCTGTTAGTCCCAAGGAATGTACGTAGGTGGCCACTGTCATTTGGGTATGAGCCTGGTCTTTGGTTGAGCCTTATCCAGGCTAAGTGTGGGATGACGCCTCCCCATCGTCGGGGAGTCAAAACACCTATTGGGCGTTGATTGAGGGTCGTAGGTAAGGCAGTGTCTCGACAGCATTTAGGTCCTCCTTGAGGGCCTTTTGAGACACACCTTAACATTTCAAGGACCTTACATACCAGTTTGAGCGTCAAACAACACTCACAAGGCATCCAAACATGCTAGGCACACTCAAGTTACACATGTACGTCTCAAGGGCTAACTTTCGAATGTCTTGGACGTTCTTGGTCGTTTGACTTCCAAATGACTTCAACTCAATCATACATGCTTTCAAACACTTAATTAATATATAAACAAGCTTATAGGCACATGTGAGGCTATAGAAACCCGAACTCATTTTGGGGGTCTTACAATATCCCCAACTTGGGAACATTCATCCTCGAATGACACTTGGAACATTTTTAAAAACATCAAGGACTTCAATGAATAATAGAGAAGCTCAAAATATTCATAAAATGATCACATAGAAGTCAATTCACCAAAATTAAAAGGAACACAAACTTCAAACCATTTAGCACTCAATCCAACACAAGCAAGAAAAACCTTTATTCACCCACTTTCAAAGTGCATCAAAAACTTAGGCTCTTGTCTCATAGGAGGAACATCCTTGTCATAATCATAAAATGGTGTTGTCATTTCGTTTCATTTCATTAAGATCTCATTATGCAACCACATTTAAGTCACACTTAGGAAGATTCAACAATACTCAAGAAGCAATTAGGCACTCATACACTTGAGTAAAATAGGTTAACAATTGACTCTTATTAGTTAGGCATAATGTCATGGGGCCATACTCAACAATATCATGCTTAGTTGTGTTTATGGAGGAATGTCCTTCTCTTTAACACACTTACATGTCCAAGTAATGCACAAAGGGCTATTCATTTTAAATGAGAATTTCTCAACTTTTTAATCAAAGAATGCCTAAATTTCTTCCTAATGAAGTAAAAATGGTAATTCACACCACACACAACACAACAATAGGAAGTGATTTCACAAAATTTCAATTTATAGCATAACACTAGCTTTCATAAACAACTTGGGAAAATGTTACAATTTATAGGCACACACAAGGACACTAGCTAGACATGCCTTCTTTTTTCAAGAGCGAGCCTATATTCATGCTTTCTAAACAATAAAAGTCACATAATTTTAAAGAGACTCAACATTTTTCATTTTAAAGAGGCTAAATTTCTCATTAATGGTTTAAAACACCACACATTAAAAGTGACATCAACATGCTTCTTACATTAACTCATGAAGTTAAATGCACAACTAACATATAAAGATGCACAATCAACATGAGAAAATCATAATTTGATCATGAATTCTTTTTCATGCAATTTAGAATCTTCGTAACATGCATAACATAGTGTCAACTAAGACATACATTACATATGGAGAACATGCAACTCATACTTTCATGCAAAACTCCCATCATGAACAAGCTATTAGAAACTCTTTAGTTCAAGCTCAAGTAAGAATAGAAGGACAAGATAGAAATATCTACAACCTTACTACTCTCATCATCATCCCCCACTTAGGGTAAATGTAATTAAGAGCAACTTAACCCAACCTCAAGAGGAACTTATCTTACAAACCTTCATCACCATCACTTAAAAGTTATTACCCACCTAAAAGGAAATAGAGTAACTCAACCCTAGGAATACCAAAGGGCATTCTAAACCTTAGCACCTAGGCAAATTATTCCCCGCTTTGGGTAAGCCTAATCACATCATGCCTTTAAACTACAAGGTCAAGGCAAGTCAAACCCAACCTATATACTTCTCACAGAAGAAGGTTCAACATTCTTGAGGGGTTTCACTCCTAATCTCTCATCAAGGAGTCTATTAACTCAATAATCAAGGGATAATACCTCATACCTCATCAGTCCTCTAAGTTCAACACCAAAAGGAAATCCATAACATTCAAGTTAGGTCATACTACCCAACCACATAAAGTCTCAACTATACCATGAACATCAAGGGTCATGACAACCTTAGGGCAAACAATACGGGACACATAGTGATAAGGTCTCTTTCTTTTCTTTCAATACTAATGTAAGGCAACTTATAGGTCATTCCAACCCACATCATCACCCTACAAAGACAAGCATGCTACCCTCACTTCTAGGATCAAACCTATACAAAAGACTCCAATCCAAACAAGGCAACTATGAAGAACCACACATATACAAAGGGCAACATTTGAACCATTACACATATATAAAGCAACATTGAACTATTAGACATGCATATATTAGGCAACATTCATTTTTGTCCATTTACTACACTTCCTAAAGAATTTCAAGTCTAACCCATATCATAGGACTATCATCATACAAAACCGTATAGCAACACACCATTCCCAAAAGAGACTCATATTAACCATAACAACTTCATGCTTTAACCATATCATGACATACATTTCGCAACATGACATGCCATTTCACAGAGATATCATATATAGCCACAAAGGTCATCATATCAACATAAACCAAAGTTCACCTTCACAAATACTCATTAAACCATAAAACCAAAATAAGCATCAAACTCACCTTTTCTGCCTCAAGCATAGAGATACCATCTCATCCAAGCAATCACATCTACCAAGAAAACACAAGAGAGAGATCTTATAGAGTTAAGTTCTATGGCACGACATAAGAATGTTGAAGAAGGGAAACCCTATCGTCCTATAGCCTGTCGCTCATATATGTGTCGCGACTCACCACTGATGATCGAGACTCTACTAGACGTGGCAATATGAGAGTTTTGGAACCTAAAACCACTTTCAGAACCTTATGCTCTGATACCACATTTGTCACGACCGGGGAGCACCCCTTAGAAGTAACATGGCGTACTTGACCTCTTGGAGGTCTTATAAAAGCCCATAAATGATCATTCATCGCATTTTTATAGGTAAATTTAGCGGAAAATTTCAAACTTTTCATAGCACATCATATGATAGAAACATCACTGCCAATATATATAAAATATTACAATACATAGTTAGACTCTAGGTCTCTTTCCATCTTAGAATCAACATAATTAGAGTAGTTTAGCGACACGACTACACTTGTGTAAAAAAGTAGAGAAGAATGTTGCTTGTACAAGAATGCACTAAGTCTGACAACCATGCAAAAACATGCATTTAAAAGGGACATTTTACTTGAAACCATGCATCATATGTTTTTGTGAAATCTTCATAAAACTTTGATACAATAGTATTATACAATGCACATACTTCATATAGGCATATTCAATGGTCATACATCATATAAAATCACACATTGCATTTAAGGCACATTAATCGTCACTTTACAGTAAGCAGACTAAATTTACAGTAAGCTCTTTTCTCCTTACAGTGAACTCATTTTTCTTTAACTCCTTTACTTATTAACATCCCAAGTAACCCTGTAGTGATGCTTGGTGCAATTCATCACCTCAAGGCCACAAGGTACTCATTCATTAACCTTCCTCACTCAATACATATATTCATAGAAGTTAAGTACATCATAAACACATTTAGGTCAAGACTTATAATATCATTACAGTAAGCTCTAGTCATTATGCACATATACTAACTTTACTTCATATAGAACGTTATAAGACCTTACTCACAATCCCAATCTAAGTCTACTAGTGCAATGCACATGTGAAGCCCCATAACCTCACACATACTTAGTAAACCTATCATGAGGACACTACCCTTTCGTTCACTTCATACATTAACATGAATAGCATAGACTACTTCATTCATGCCAAGCAAGATCTTCATCGTGTAGTCATTAAGACCAACATATGCATGTAAGGATAAGACCATATCATATAGACTCATACCATGCATTTCATCACAACAAGTAGACAACACTACAATGTCATGCATAAGGAACATAAACATAATCACATGCATTAGAACACCTTCCTAGAACTTCCTTCAAGTGCTACTTGTTCAATGCATGGGTGAAGTCCCATACCCCCACCTACACTAAGAAACTTCCCTTAGGTTATCCTAGTTAGGGTCCTTACTTTACTTCCATTGTCCATTTTACTTTAGGGAAATTACAGCCTTAACCGACACTAAGATCATGGGTTCTAAACATGGAATTTGGTGTTGTAGAGCCTTAAACCAATGGAAGGTGCTCTACCTAGCAAGGTAGAACATTAACACATGCTAGCGTACTCAGTATATCACTTGCTAGATCCTATGAGGCAAACATACTCAGACTTGTTAAACTTAGCAAAAAGTTGGTTATCCTTGAGAACTTGCAAAACTATTCTCAAGTGTCTCATATGATTATTTTCACTCCTAGATTATATCAAAATGTCATCAATAAAGACAATCACAAACAAGTCAATATACTTTCTAAAAACTCGATTCAGATGGTCCATGAATGCCACCGAGGCATTTTTTAGACCAAACGACATCACTAGGAATTCAAAGTGACCATATGTTATTCGGAATGCCATTTTCTTAATATCAACTTCCCTCACTCTATAATGATGATAACCCTACCTCAAGTCAATCTTTGAAAAATAGCTCGCTCCGTGGAGTTGATCAAAGAAGTCATCAATCCTAGGGAGCGGGTACTTATTCTTTATAGTGATTTTGTTTATTTGACGATAGTCGATGCATATTGAGATCACCAGGTTGGAAGATGCTGGTTCGAGAGGACCTGGAAAAATGCTAGTAAGAAGGTGAGTTTTTCTAGTTGGATTTGCTCCCCCGACGTCTCTCAATGAGAATGGATAAGAGGCTCGTGGGATTGATTTGAAAGTGGAAAAAGGTTTCTCAACGACCCAGCCTTCTTCTTTACAAACAATACCGGAGCACCCCATGGAGATATGCTCGGTTGAATAAAGACCTTATATATCAAATCTTTGAGTTGAGCCTTTAGCTCCTTCAACTATGTCAGGGCCATCTGATAAGGAGGGATTGAAATAGATTTTGTATCCGGCAACAAGTCTACGCCGAAGTCAATCTCCCATTCGGGAGGAATTCCGGGAAGGTCATCGTCAAAGACATCTGGAAATTCCCTCACTACGGGTATCAATTCTATAGGAGGGACCTGGAATTCAAGATCCCTAACTCTTACTAAGTGGTAGAGACAACCCTTTTGAAATTAATTTGCAAGCTTTTAGGCATGAGATGATCTTACCCCTAGGATTTGAGTTTCCTCCCTTCCACTCAAAAATGGGTTCATTTGGGAATTGAAATTTCACTATCCTTGTCCTACAACCAATAGAGGCAAAGCAAGCATGCAACCAATACATACCCAATATAACATCAAAATCTAGATTATGAAGTTCTATCAAGTCAACTATTATAACTCTATTGGGCAAGAAAATAGGACAACCTTTATAGACTCTATTAACCACCACGAAATCACCCACCGGGGTAGAAACCAAAAAAGGTTTGTCAAATATGTTAGGTAGTATTTCAAATTTCATGGCTAAAAGAGGGGTCACAATTGACAATGTTGCTCCCGGATCCAACAAGGCATATACATCAAAGGAAAATAATTTTAACATACCGATGACCACGTCTTGTGAGCTCTCTTGATCACTTCGAGATTGGAGAGCATAAACGTGATTCTTCTTAGGAGCATCCGAATATGGGCCACTTGCTTGAGCTTGAGCATTTTCCCTTCCTTGAGAACTCATCATAGGGCAATCTCTCTTCATGTGACCACTATTGCCACAACCATAGTAATTACTCGTGCAAACTAGGCACTTACCATCATGTCTCTTATCACATTTTTTACAAAGAGGCTTCTCAACATAAGATCTTCCACCTTTCCCCTCTTGGGGCTTGGGAGTAGGCCCCTTACTCTTGTTTACCCTTCGAGCATCAGAAGAGCCTTGATTGGAAAACCTCTTCTTGAACCTTGGCTTGCCTTTTAACCTCAAATCTAGTATTAGAAGAATTCCCATATTCAGTTCTTATCTTTGTCAACTTCCTACCAACTTTATTAAGCTTTTACTCCTCAATATGTTCGACATGAACCATAAGACGAGAGATGTCCATTTTAGGAATCAACATAGACGACCTACATCCATTAACCACAATGTCGGATATCCCATGACAAATTTGTTCATCTTGTCCCTAGAATCCGCACCATAGTAGGAGCATACTTTGATAGTTGAGTGAACTCGAGGCTATACTCCTTCACTATCATAACCCCTGGACGAAGGTTAATGAATTATTGCATTTTCCTCTCCCTTAGTTCCAAGGAAAAGAACCTATCAAGGAGAGTCGTTTTGAAAGCTCCCCAAGTAATCCGGTTTTCTAAAACCGGCCTCTCATCCTTCCATTGCTCATACCACACTTGAACTACATCTTTGATTTGGTAGGTGGCTAGTTCCTTCTTTTCTTGAGAAGAGACACCCATAGCATAAAGAACCTTGAATATTTTATCAATGAACCCTTGTGGTTCCTCCTCCACCTTAGAATCATAGAAAGTGGGGGATTTATCCTTGTGAAATCCCTAATCTTTGAAGCGGTAGTGTTAGCATTGGGGTATATGTAACAACCCTGAAAATGGATAAGATAAGAAATGCTTAGTGTGTCAAGAATGCCTATGATTAGACCAGGGTTCACACGGATTGATGCGCGTAAAACCAGACCTCGGAACCCTTGCTACAACCAATCCAACTAACTTGGGGAGTTAATTGAGCTTGGAAAGCTTGGTACCAACCATGTAGGGCTCTCGAATACGAAGATTTACTCGAAGGAGTCTTTACCGGACTTAAAGAGAGGAAATCTTAAGTTTTGAGGGTCTAGGGGTAAAATGGTCTTTTACCAGGCTAAGGGTAATAAATTAATTACCATAAATATATATTTAATTAATTATTTAATAATGTGGAGGTGCAAATTGGAGAGAGAGACACGAAATGGAGCTCTTGAAGTTAAGTCTTGCTCCACCCTGGTTCGAACCTAGGTGGAAGCAATGAATTTATGTGATTTTTATTTAAGCTATTGAATTAATGTAATTAATTAATAATTATTATTCATTAGGTGACTTAAAATAAAAATAAAAATCAGATTTTTAATAATTAACTAAACCTTATTTGACTAAGTCCTAAACTAGACTCCTAAGCCTAATATGACTCCCTCTCTCTCACGTCTATCTCTCAACTCTCACGCTCAAACTCTCCCATTCTCTCATTCACGTTTTTCTCTGCCTAAATAACTTCAAAAACAGTAGGTAAACCAAAGTTCTTCACACTTGAAGAACTCACAACGAAAATTACAAACAAACAACTAATAAAAAACGTTACGCAAGAGGGAGGATTATTCCGTCGAATTGGCGTTGAAGTTGAGGGGATTTGAACGTGATTTTTGGAGAAAGTTTTGGGCATCAAATCAAGGTTTGAACTACATAAAAGGTATGGGTTTTCTTCTCTCTTGGTCCCTTTCCCAATAGACCCCTTAAGATTCAGTAAATTCTAATCCGAAAAGTAGGATTGTTCCCGTTGCATGTCCCTGTCACTAGTTCCCAATGAATCGTAGGTTGGGTATGTTGCTGGTAGTTTAAGTATGAAGTGTGATTTTCGTGATAATGTATTCATGATTATGTGTTTATGATTGTAAGCATGTTAAGTTATGTCAACCGAAAGTATGTGAAAAATGATATGTTTTTATGGTTGAATTTTATGTGCGAATGTTTGTGTAAATTATGAGGTGTAAAGGTGGTGTAATGTTGCTGAATGTAATGGTAATTCTTGGCTGAATATAATCATAAAAGGATTACACTTAAAGAAGCACCAAATGATCCACGAAATGCCTTAAGAATTAACGTATGAATGATGGTAAAAAGAAGCTGAAAATAGTGAACAAATTTCCAGCATTTGGTAGGTTGGGTTCGGCCAAACAAAGTGGTACAAAATGCAATTAAAAATGAATGTAAAATAAGTGAAATCACTAAGGATTGAATCCAAGACATCATTACATGAAAGCTACAAAAAAATCAACAAAAGATTAAGACAAAAATGGATTGGAAGAGACTAAATTTCTAGCCTGCTGGAAATTGTAGTCTTGGCCAATTTTTAAGAAAATGAGCTTCGTTTAAAAAAAAAATTAAAATGTGAGGTCATTGGGGATTGAACCCATGACCTCACTAAATGAAAATTTCATAAAAATTTTGTGATAAAAATGCAAGGAAAAATAGATGTGGTGAGTGGGGATTGAACCCACAACCTCTTGAATGGATGAGAGAGTTAGGAGAAAAATAAAGGCGAAAATAAATGTGGAGAGTGGGGATTGAACCCATAACCTCTTGGATAGGTGAGAAAGTTAAGAGATAAATTATAATAAAAATAATGAGCTTGTGGGGGATTGAACTCACAACCTCCTTGACTTAAACAGAAAAGGAGAGGAGAAAAAGAAAGAAAATGTTATGGTGTTGATGGGAATCGAACTAGGGTCTCCCAAATCTGAAAAATGCAATTATCAAGTTTAAAATAAGATTAAGTGTTGTCCAAGGGATTCGAAATAGGGTTCCCTTGCCCAAATTTCGTATTGATATATAAGTCATACGTGAATCAAATGTTCAAGAATAATGCCACCTACTTAGATCGAAATCGAGATCTTGGCATACATACAAGATGCATAAGTCTTGTATCACATAACCTTAGGAAGATATGAATCACTTAGACGATATATGAATGAAGCCTCATGGCTTGTATGTATGGACACATAAGTCTAATATACGTTTAAAAGTAAGTGATCCTAAGATGTATGTAATGAAATGCTGAAACCCTAGAAGGGTTAAGTATGAGTGTAAATACACTAAATGGCCAAGTGCATTGGCATATGATGAAATGAACAATGAAATGATGAAATGAACAATGATATGATGAAATGAACAAAGAAGTGACGAAATGAACAATGAAATGATGAAATGAAAAATGAAATGATGAAACCCTAGAAGGGTTAAGTAAAAGTGTGAAACACACTAAATGGCCAAGTGCATTGGCATATGATGAAATGAACAATGAAATGAACAATGATATGATGAAATGAACAAAGAAGTGATGAAATGAACAATGAAATGATGAAATGAACAATGAAATGAAAAATGAAACGATGAAACCCTAGAAGGGTTAAGTAAAAGTGTGAAACACACAAAATGGCCAAGTGCATTGGCATATGATGAAGTGAACATTCACGTAAAAAGGTGTGAGTAATTATGACGAGAAAATGTACTAATGTTAATAAATGTGGTGACAACATGATATGAGGCTAATGTAAAAGATGAGAGCAATCTCAAATGAGCGTAAGTAAATGTTACCAATACGTACTCACCTATGAGAGTGTAATATAATGAAGAGACTAGTCTCTATGAACACTCTAATGAGAGTATTGAGCTTAACACACTCAATACGAATGATGAGATGAGAAATCATCTAATGAGCTATGATGTCCTCATACTAGAAGCCAACTTCCATGAAGTATGAGATGAATGTAATGGAACTTTATATTAAGCACCGATAGACTAGCTATGAGCGGTGATGCCTTCTTTCGAGAAGGGCGGAGGTTCACGTAACTCTCATGAGATGAGACTGTCCGGCTTGCCGGGTATGGGTCTCCTTATATCTCCTAGTCTTCGAACCTATACTGCCAATATAGGGATCTGGCGGGGTTAAATTCCCATGTACGCTAGCATGTTTTTGGGTCACCTTGGCCGGTGATTCCACCTCTTTTCGGTGTGGGGGAGACACTGGATTTCATGATGCTCACATGATCTATGTTGGTTAAAGTAAAAGTTCCCAATGAATGAATGGGGTCAGCCTCAAATGATGCACATAATGAAATGCATAAAACCAAAGGTGTTAGGATAGGATAATCAAGAGGTGAGTTAGATTCAAGTAATGACATCAGGTCATTCTTGGTCATTGCACAACGAACATAATGGAAGTCTTAAACTATATCTTAGGTATAGCTGGTGTTTACACTGGCCTATTAATGAAATGAAATGGAGTACGTATGAATGAACGAAGCAGACTCTGTGTTTGCTAATGAAGTCTCCCTAGTTGAGGTCCCATCTATTGAGCCCTCATTTCTGGGATGTCTTAATTTCAAGTCCACGATTCCAAGGTCTTATGGCATATGAATGAATGATATGAAAGAAGTTATGTGCTACATGCAAAATGTATTGTATGCTACATGGTATGTGCTATGTTTAAATGTTATGTGCTGCGTGCAAATGTGAAAAGTATGATGATGTATATTATTCTTATGGCATAACTTTCCTATTCCAAATCTGGAAACCTCACTGACTTTCCTAATCCAAATTTGGAAAGCTCATTTACTTTCCTAATCAAAATTTGGAAACTTTCCTAATCTCAATTTGGCAAGTCCACTGACTTGACTTCCAAAAATCATGTTGTTAGCAAAGAGCTATTCTTTCTCATGCATGTCCTTGGTGTGTGCTTGCATATACCCATACTTAGTACAAGTGTGTACTAACCCCATACAAACTCTACTATTTTAGGTGCAGGCAGAAGTGGGCGATAGAGCTACAGGATCATCGCTGCAGTCATCCGAACGTCCAACATTCATTCGGAGTTGGTAGGTCCTTATGCTTTCGAGGATGCTGCTGTTTTATATTCTAGCTTAGTTTTAGAGTTGAGCTAGTAGAGCATGTTCCACTAGCGTTTCTTTCCTGTTTTTCTTCATACTATGTATTGGTGCCATTTTGGCAATTATACACTTAATAAGAATTGCTATTTCTTTCAGTTGCTTATCTCTTAATGTTAGATGGTTGATGGTGAACAATTACGTATTAATGATAATGTTTTTATAAGTATGTTAGGAAACAAAAAGTTTGAAATTTTCCGCTAAAATTAACCTATGTAAAGTAAGAATGGCGTAAGTAGGCTTGTCTGTGACCTCTGAGAGGTCAACGATGCCGGTCTCGTCTGGGGTCTAGATTCCAATCGTGACAGTATACTTGCACCCTTGCATCTCTAGCAACTTGGGTAGCCAACACTTGACTCAAGCTATGAATGGTCGACCTTGTCTTAACACTAGACATAGACCCTTCTTCAATAGGAACTTGAGGGTTTTGAGGAGCTTGAGAGGGAACTACCTCATTCAAATTCTCCTCTCCGGCCCTTCGAGCATTGTTCCTCTTTGTATTCATTGCCTATAAGAACAATAAAAGGATTAGAAGAAAGGACTAGATAGATTTAAGACTCTTCGGCATGACTAAGGAATAACAAGAGAGTGAAAGTTCCTAAGCATCGCATAGTCTCTAATTCATAAGTGTGGCGCGCTGCAAAATTATGAATAAGACCCTACATAGACGTGGTTTAGTGAGACATCAATCCTAAGATTATTCAACCTCATCCTCTGATACCACATTTGTTACGACCGAAAGTACCCCTTAGGCGTAACTGGCGGTGTCATCCTAGAAGAGGACTAAGACAAGCCTCTTAGCATTCGTCATAACATAATATTGGTTGAAAACACGGAAAAATTAAAACTTTTGCTTATATATAAAGGAGGTTTACATAGACCTCTACATAGGAAGCATACATATACTTCTCGCATAAACTGTAACATTTCGGAAAATCATATGTCTAAAGAAGAGTCCAGTAAGCCCTTAGGATAGCCTATTAGGGGTACATAGACACCCCAATGCCCAATATTGAGAAATATTGGGCATAGTATAGAAAAATTGGCTAACGGATATTAGCCAATTTTCTATATTAGAATATGAAATATACTTTTAAGGTTGCCATGCCCCAATCCAAGATTGACGTTTAAGAAATGTACCTGCAATGAAGATCCTAAGCTAAAATTCTGTATTCAACCATATCAACCATATCAACACTATAGGTACTAGGCATCCAAGTGTCAAGCCTAGTACCATAGCACATGACCATTTAAAATGATCAGTAAATTAAGCAGTGCCCAAGGACATGGTGAGGGTCCTTGGGACAATAAGTAAACATTCCCAAAGAAACCATAAATAATAGTTAGTTAGGAAAGTACAACCAATACATGTGCAAGCACATGTTCAAGACATGTGGAGAAGCGGCCAAAGGAGGGGACCACCCTAACCGAATTCGGATATGGTAGTTAGGCGGAAAACATGCACAACGGACCACTCCATGTGGGGCCTAACTTCCTAACAATTTCTAAACTCTAACCTACTGCCCTAAATAGCTAACTAACCTAGGACCAAACAAAATAAACTAATTAGTGCACCCGACAACCTAAGACTTAATCGGGTGTCACTAACCTAGTAACTAGTAAAGAGATCACCTAGTACCTAGCCTAGGATGGTCCAAAAGGTTGGTTATTGTCATAAAAACTTAGGGATACTTTAATAATTACCCTAGGCTACTTAATTAATTAATTTGTCAGCTTAATTAATTAATTTAAAAGGACAAAAACGAAATTACAAATCAATTTCAAGATTTCGGTTAAGACAAGAAAAAGACAACCTAGTACATAACCTAGGATTGTCCAATTATGGTCCTAACAACTTATTTATACTTTATAAATTACCCTAGTATACCTAATTAATTAATTTATCATCATAATTAATTAATTTAAAAGGACAAAACCAAAATCGCAAAGCAATTTCCAGATTTCAGTTAAGACAAGAAAAAGACAACCTAGTACCTAACCTAGGATGGTCCAAAGGATTAGTTATGGTTATAACGACTAAAGGGTACTTTAGTAATTATACTATGTCACTTAATTAATTAAATTATACATTTAATTAATTAAATTAAAGGGGTGAAACCAAAATTCTTACGCTAACCTAGTACAACTCAAGAAACGTCCTAGTACTTAACCTAGGATGGTCCAAAAGGGTTAATTTTGGTTCCAATGAATTAGGGGCACTTTATTAATTAACCTAGGTCCCTTAATTAATTAACTTATCAATTTCATTAATTAATTTAAAGGGTCAAAACGAAATTCTGAGGAAAAATTTCAGATTTGACTAAGTATTGTGTTTTCCTAGTTCTAGTAAATCTAGGAGGGGCTTTTTAGTTATTAATTTATTTATTTATTTAATTAACTTATTAAACCCTAAGTTGAATGATTCATGATCAGTTCCTAAGACTTAGACTCATTTTCAAACTCAAACAAATACACGAAGAAAAACAGTAAGCAAGCGAGCGAATGAAAAACAGAAAATTCCATTGATTCTCCTTGACGATTTCAAGGTTTCTCCAAGTTTTCGTTCAAGGTGGTCTATGTAGATTAAGTCATACTTAAGGTATGGGTTTCTCTCCTGGACTTCTTTCTCCAAGAGAACTTTCTTTCCAATGAATTCAACGATTTTGAAAACTAGGGTTGCTGCCGTGTTCTCGTCGAACCCCTTTTCCCTAGTATCCTTTTTGATTTCATGTTGAATACGTTAGAAATCATGTTGTTGGTACGTGGTGATGGCTTATATTATATGTAATGTTCTTGAATTATGAATATCAAATGAACCTATGAACTTGTAGTCGTGTAAAGTTAATATTATCATGTAAAGTAAGAATCGATGATATGCTAAGTTACGTCCGTGATGTGTTAGGTGATTTTTGTGTTTTGGCCGAATATTGGTTTGCTGTTGTTGTGATATTATGAAGATGCTAAGTTCATTGAATATTAATATGATGCTGTCCAAGAGGTTTAAAAATGTTATCACTAAAAGCCATAAACTAAGAATTGGCTCAAAGACATCTATGAAATAATATGTTGAATGAATTGGCTATCTGATTCCAATAAAATTGGCTAACACTACTTGGTGAAAACGAATGCATGCTAATGGCTAGGAGCTTATGTAAATAATTGAAAGATTGGCTAAGGGTTCATACGTATGGCCATTTAAATATGAACATACGTATAAATTGGCCTATGCCAATAAAAATGGTTTGCTAGTTTAATATCCCAAATCTTGAGTCAATACTAATCATATGCCAATTCTTGTGTAGTAGGAGTATCAAGTATATTATAAGCACTTTTAAAGTAACTCAATGAATCCATAACCAAGGGCATGCCATTCATTGGGACAACTCCCAACATACTCTAAAAGAATGAACTATGAACATAAGTAAGTCATTGAAAGAAGTGCTCATCGTTTCATAAACGATGATATGAAGCTACTACACTAAAGTAAAGAAGTAACGTGACTTATAACATAATTAAAGGGTTCTAAACTAATTAAGTGACCAGAATGGGGTGTTAAAGAAAGTGAGACAAGTCTTACTTACACCTAAGCTACTATGTTAAAGGATTACTCACGAATGAAGATGTTAGAATGTGTGAGACTAGTCTCATTAACACCTAAGGATGAAATGTAAGGACAATTCACATTCATCAATGTAAAGTAAGGATGTAAGTGTAAGGAAAATTCACACTTAATACGTAAAGAAGAGATGAGAAATCATATAATGAGCTATGACTACCTCATGCGAGAAGCAATCTTCGATGATGTATGAGTTGAATGTAAATAGGAACTTTAAACTGAGCACCGATAGGCTAGTTATGAGTGGTGATGCCTTCTTTCGGGAAGGGCAGAGGTTCACGTAATTCTCATGAGATGAGACTGTCCACCAAGGTGGGTATGGGTATCCATAAATCTCCTAGTCTTTGAAATATGTTGCCACCATAGGGAACTAGCTTGGTTCAAACCCAATAAGCTAGCACGTTTTGGTTTCACTTTGTCCAGTAACTCCACCTCTTTTCGGCGTGGGGGAGACACCGGTTTTCATGATGCTCACATGATCTATGTCGGTTAAGGTTGAAGTTCCTCAAAGTATGAAAGATAATGAAATGAACGATATCGAAGGTGTTTGTGCAAGACAATCAGGAGGTGAAACCAGATTCAAGTAATGACATTAGGTCATTCTTGGTCATTGCACTTCATTATCTCGATGAAAGTCTTAAACTTTATCCTAGGTATAGCTGCTGTTTACATCAGCCAATGAATGAATGAAATGAATAATTGAAGTACGAATTAACGAATGAAGCAGACTCTGTATTTGCTAAAGAAGGCCCTCGGGTTGAGGTCCCATATGTTGGGCCCTCACTTGAGATGCCTTAATGCTACATCCATGATTCCAAGGTCTCATCCATATGAAATGTATAATATATGAAACATTAAATGTATGTTATCTGAACCTATGTGTGTATGATGTGTGACATATTCATGGTATGACCTTCCTATTACGAATTAGGCAAGTCCAGAGATTTGACCTCCGAAGAAAGCATGTTGATTAGGAAGAGCCATGTCTTATAATGACTTCTTATATGATGCCAATAAAGGGAAGTAGAAACAAAACCATAACTAAATACCCCATAACTTCTCTAACATGAAAGTAATGAAATCAACGGCATGATCAATAGAGAATGGCTTATGAAATGTAATGAATCTATAGTGTAAAGAATGACTCATTATAAGGTAGGGAAATTATTCCTTAGTCCTTGGATTACTTACATCAATTCATTGTGGGTATGGGACTAAAATGAATCATTGCACTTGTAAGTAAAACATAGGACCAAAGGAGTTATTGAACTACACAACAAGAAGAAGAAAAAGACTGAAAAATAAACTAAGTCCCAAGGAAAGAGCTCTCGGGTTTGGAGGATCAAAATTTCCAATCTTCGCTCGAGTTGTTCAAAAATTATGTTGATGATACTAATGTCTTGTAATCATATAGAAAATGATTTGTGTGATTTGAATGCATTAAAATACATCATATTCATACCACAATTCACAACTAACGAATTAGGAAAGTCAAATGACTAGACTTTCCAGAAATGACATGTTGCTTAGGAAGAGCTTTCATTGATCATGCATAGCTTTATGTCTATGTGTGTATACACCCATACTTAGTACAAGTGGTGTACTAACCCCATACTATTTAATATTTTTATAGGTGCAGGTCAGAGGACAGATTGACGACACTTGTAGCGTTTGGACTTCAGCGTTTCTCCAAACCATTTGGTATATTCTCTTGATTTCGAGGATGCTACAGTCTTAGTCTAGCATTATATATAGACATAGCTAGTGGATGTTGTCCCTAGTGTTTCTTTCACATTTCATTTCGAACCTTTTGATGTAAGGCATTTTGGCAACTTAATATATTTTATTCATCGTTTATTTTGAAATGTTCTTGATATTAGATGGTTGTCTATTGATGTTGAGCTTAGTATATAATGTTTAATACGTAATGACTATATGAAGTCTAAGTAAACTTCATACGTTTAAAAAGTAATAAATTTTCCGCAAATTTAACTAGATGAATGTGATGAATGCAAGATGAGTCTTGTCTGCGACCTCTGAGAGGTCCACGACGCTTGTGGCGATTCGGATTCCACAATTCGGGTCGTTACATAAATAACATACAACATATAGGAATTTAGTCTAATACTTTGTCTAACATTAAACCATCCATAAAGTGAATCACAATAGTTTGGGGATAGGCCTTAGTCTATTACAATATGCCATATAGGCTACAATGAGGTTTCAACATGAGAATGGAATAATTGTCTCAAACATAGACAAAACTAATAAGGCTTGATGAGTTTCTCTATCCCCATAACTCATGAGGACTCACAAATTGACTTAGGAAATAGCCAAGTCTTCTTCTTCAACGACCACGAATCTCCTCAATGGCCAGAACCTAAATTATTTGGGAAAAATGGAAAAAATATGAGTTAGTACAAACCACATGCACTAATTATAACTCCTATGCACAAAATCGTCAATGCATGAGAAAAGGACAATTTAGTCAAAATCATGCTTTCTATCAATTTAACTCAACATGCATATATAAGAAGCATAATAAGTCAATTCAACATAATAGTAACCCAACACATAGATCACCCAAGCAATACTTGTGCAATGTCAAAGATAGAACCCCATAATCCTATACAAGGCTAAATATCACATTAAGCAACCCACTTCATACTTAAAACATATTCTCATAATTCATCATAACATGATTAAATACACAAATACTATTCATAGCTTATCAACATAATCATAATTATAGTCATAATCATAAAAAGAACACAATTAGAACCATCCCTTAGCATTCCACATGTGCAATGAGTAGGACAAGTCCCATGCCCTTCCTTACCCTATGTAGGCACCTTCAAGACAACCCTAATAAGAGTTCACATACTTACTTATTCATTTACTTTTATGTTAGGGAAGAAGTGCAATAATCGACATGAGACCATGTGAGCTACATGGAATCCGCTGTTCTACTCCCACACTGAAAAGAGAGGGTTAACACTTGCCTAAGGTGTAACCATTTGTACGTAACTATATAGGTGGATCCACTAATGTAGAGTCCTATGTGGGCACATAGTAAAAGGTCAAGGAGATTGTTGCTAGAAACATTGACTTACTAACGTAGAGGTTTCCATTTCATGAGACAACACATAATTAGGGAATTCGAACTTACTAACATGAGGAAACCCATGTGGGAGGCCAAACTTACTAAATGTGAGACCTCCATCTCATTTACATGCCCTTTTGTTGCTAAGCAATTACTACCTTTAGTAATTATTTTATGACTTCATACAAGTTCACATTAGTCTCTTCTAGACCCTTATGTAAACATCCTATCATAATACCTCATAGGTGATCGCAAGTGAGAACTATCCTTTCACTATAGATACATTATCTTAATCACGAGAAACTATATTCAATCAAATAATAATCATATCATAAAATAATTAGATACTTCATAGCCAATTTATGAATCTAGTGTTAGGGATGAGGGATTGTTATCACCTACATCACAACAACACAATTATCTATATCATCACTATCACATAAGTAGATTTTACCTTGTATAATTAAGATCAAAGGAGAATCAAAATCATACCTCATTGACCTTCTTGGGACTTCATACTTCAATACTCAAGAACCTACAACCAACACATGAAATAGGGCAATTCATGAAGTATTAACATAACTGAAATCAAAGTAATTAAGTGACATGTTCATCACCCTCATCAATTGACCTTAATCAATCCAAGAAATGAGGGATTTGGGGGAAAGACATGGGTCAAGGCACAACTCATAGGAATTCATCAATTAACCATTAATTCACACTTAAAAAACATTAATTCATCATAATTCATCACAATTGATTCACAATTTTGATTTAGAAAGAAGACCCATGTGAGGAGAAAGCCCTTTGTTTTGGGGGATTTAGAAATCATCTTTTGAAGGACCGCTTGGGGAAAAGGATCTGAACAGTGAAATAAACCATACCTTATATATGAGAGAGCCATGAAATAGAGTATAAACTTAATGTATTTGGTCTTAATCTTCATGCTTCAAAGCTTCTTCAATGGGGGATGAATAGAGAGAAAATGTAGGGAGAAGGGAGAGCTTTTGGGATTTGTATTGGGGTTGTTATTTGAGTGAGTGATTGTGAGGGAAAACTGAAAGAAAATCAAAATATAAGCATCCCCTAAAATACCGAAAAGACCCTCACTTATATTGATTAATAAAGTCAAACTCGAATTCTATTTTCAGATTTTTCATCGGCGAACAAGTCCGCGTCGCGGAGCTGTTCCCGCAAGATTTCCAAAAATAATTTTTTAAACAGTGGAGTCCGCTCCCTGCCCGCGACGCGAGCTTCACTTTTGACCTTGGGTGAACCAAGTCCTCTACGCGGACTTTTTCCCTCCAAGACAAAAGTTGCTGCCTCTTGCAGCTTGCTTGGTCCAATGTGGGGTCCCTTCGTGGACCCTTGGGGGGTAGGACCTGAACTTTTTCACCCTATATACTAGTTTTTACCTATTGAAAGTCATTTTATAGGTTTTGGACTTCATATGACCTTGCGAAACCTTCGGCAAACCTAGGGACGTCAACTAGTTGAATTTCGGTAGTTTCCGAACGTTAAGTTTTTTCTTTAATTCTATGGCTATAATACTTTTCAACAAAGTTATTTATACTTATTAAGGTCTAAATCCATCATTACTAAACATATAAGGCTCTAGTATGAGTCATAAAATTTCCGAGTGTGTTAGATATCCTGCTACCATGAAGCTCTCCCTTGAGAATTACTGTTATGTTGATCAATTAGCATGTTGTTGAGGCTACCAAGTACTTTAGCATTACAGTTAGTTTTGGCTAGTTTTATCTTATGCTCAATTATTATTTTCTAAGATTATTTTTTCCTATCAAACTATTTCCTAATGACATTTGCCTTCTCAAAAATCCCTATTAATTATAGTAAACATGCAACTACTTATTTTTCTTTTGTATGGCAAAAAAACATCTATAGAGGATGAAAACCATGTAAGTATCAAAGCAATTTTGCGTTTTTATAGCCATATCCCTTGACACTTGCAACTCAAGGATAGGGGAAAAGTGAACTATCAATAAGAAGCATAGGCAAAATGACCTAGACATGGAGCCCTTACTGTAAATCTAATAGAAAGACGAGGAGATAGTGTGTTATATTGTTTCATATCCAACTTAAGTGAAGTATATTTGTGTCACGACCTGACTTCCCAAGTTACCATGATATCTACTATAACCCACTAGTAGGTTAAGATATTTTCAAAGAGTATTTCAACTATTAAATTGTGTGTAAGATAATAGTCAAGTACTGTAGGTAATGTGTAATAGTCAACTCTTGACTTTTTGTCTCTAACTTTGTGTATATATTCTTGGTGTAATTATCATTTTGAGTATGAAGTGAAACATACTTGCATCATTTATTATAAGAGCCTCCGCTCTTTTCGTAGTGTCTGAAGTTTCCTTTCCTTTAACTGTCCTGATAGATCTTACGGTGACTATTCCGACATCTTCTTTTATTAGAAGCCACTTCGGCAGATTTTTCATGCCATCTCAAACATTCATTCCAAGTTGTGAGGGTAAATCATTCATTCTAGTCTTACCCATCACGTCTCATATAATCTTTGGCAACTGGAAAACTTTTCCATTATAAACAGTCACTTCATAGGTTGTTTCAATCCACTTCCTTTTTTTCCAGCAAATTTCTGGTTCAGTTCCAATATGGTAAGTGTCTCAACTAGATCTCCTGTCATTCTTTAGTTTCATCCTAATTCTTTTTCCGGTTTCTGGTTCAGTTTCGATCAGGAAAGCTCTCTGTCAGATCTCAGTCAAAAAGAGAAAGAGGATTTGTGTTCTTCTCCATTTCTGTTTTGCGTTCTTTTCACCAATCACCTTGTGATTCTCTAATTGAAGTCTTCAAAAAAATTGAATCTTCTGGTGATATCAAATCAATATTTTCCTCTATTTCAAGTTCTTCTGTCATTACTATTGTGAAGTTGGAAGGTAGTAATAATTGCACACTGTGGTCTTCATCTGTTGAGATGTGGTTTATGGGACAAGGATATGAGGATCAGTTAGATAAAAATACTAGTAGATATGTTCCTAGTTAAAGGACTAAGTGGGCTCGAATTGGTGCTCAATTATGCAATATTTTATGGAACTCTTTCGATCCTAAATTACCAACCTATTTCAATCTTGTAAAAATTGCTATGAAGTTTGGACTAAAGCTAAGACTTTGTATACTAATGATATACAACATATATAGAAGGTTATCTCAGATTTGGTCCAACTTTAGCAGAATAATCAAGATATGGCAAGTTATTTAGAACATATACATACCTTGAAACATCAATTCAATTGTTTCATGCCACTTTCTTAAAGTGTCACTGTGTCACCACACAAGATCAACAAATAGATAAGTTCTTTATGGTTTTAGCATTGAAAGAACTTAGATATGATTTGACAAGTAAAAGATCAAATCTTGGCAAGCTCCTCCGTTCCTTCTTCAATCGATATTTCAACTCAATTATTGCGTATTGGTTCAGAAACAATTGAAACTAATAACGTTGAGACATTTTATTATAGTGTATTGGTTAAGCAACTATTGCAACAAGCCCCACACTCGGCATTCTTGTTGGAAATTGCATGGTCGACCACCGCGTATTAACAATTGGAATACAACTGACATGGTTCAAAACCATAAGACAATTGATGGTCAACCGACAATTCCATTACTTCTTCTGGAGCAGATTACAGTAACTACTTGCATATCAAGTAGCTACACGACAATCACCTTTATCTGGAACCTCACAAAATTGTAATCCTTTGCTTGCCTAACCAGGTGTTCACCCACTTGTCCATGGATATTAGATTCTGGTGCATCTGACCATATCTCTGGTAACCTGTTTTCAAACATCATTCATTCCACAACTTTGTCTGCAATTACCCTTCTAATGGATTAAGATATGGAGTAAATGGAATAGGGCACGTGCAACTTCTTCCCTATATTTCCTTAAACTAAGTTTTATTTGCTCCTGAATGAATATCCATTTAATTTGACTTCTATTAGCAAATTAATGAAACAACTCAATTGTGGTGTCACTTCTTTCGCTGAATCAGTACAGGACCGAAAATGGGGAAGACGATTGGAATAGGATATAAGCCACTGAGACTGTATTTGTCAAGACCTGGATTCTGGAATCCGGATCGCAACCGGCGTCGTTGACCTCTCAGAGGACGCAGACAAGCCTCATCTTGCATTCATCACATTCATCTAGTTAAATTTGCGGAAAATTTAAAACTTTTTATATGTATGAAGTATACATAGACTTCATATAATTATTAACTAGATACATCATATACTAAGCTCAACATAAGAGAACAACCATCTAACATAAACAATCAATTCAAAACTGAAGATGAATATATCATAAATAGTTTGCCAAACACGGCCTTATTACAAAGCTTCGAAATAAAGGTACGAAAGAAACTCTAGGGACAACATCCACTAGCTATGTCTAAAACTAAGGCTAGACTAAATCTGTAGCATCCTCGAAATCATGAGGACCTACCAATTGGTTTGGAGAAACGCTGAAGTCCAAACCGCTGCAAGTGTCGTCAACCTGTCCTTTGACCCGCACCTATAAAAATAGTAAATAGTAGGGGGTTAGTACACCACTTGTACTAAGTATGGGTGTATGCACACATACACATAAAGCTATGCATGATCAAGGAAAGCTCTTCCTAAGAAACATGTCATTTCTGGAAAGTCTAGTCATTAGACTTTCCAAATTCGTTAGTTGTGAATTGTGGTATGAATATGATGTATTTTAATGCATTCAAAGCACAAAATTCATTTTCTATATGATTACAAGACATTAATATCATCAACATAATTTTAGAACAACTCAAGCGAATATTTGAGAGTTTGATCCTCTTATGCCGAGAGCTCCTCTTTATACACTTGGATTATTTTTCAGCCTTTTTCTTCTTGTTGTTGTGTAGTTCTATAACTCCTTTAGTCCTATGTTTTACTTACCAGTGCAATGATTCATTGTAGTCCCATACCCACAATGAATGAAGTAAGTAATTCAAGAGATTAAGAAATTTGACTTAACTACAATTTGGGGCATGAATATATTTAAAGTCAATAGTTATTGACTATACTCATCCTTTAGTTGATTGCATAATGTGCATAGTTCTTGGGGCATATCATTAAAACTTATGTTCTTGCTTACTTTGGGCATTAATACTTTATAAGCCAATTTTTATTGGCTAAATACATTAGTTGATCAATTTGGATAAGTATATTTGAACTCATTATTGGCTATGATCATTTTCATAATAAAAGAAGTCATTATAAGCCAATTTTATTTGGCTAACATCTTTTGTCAAGTATATAAAGTCATCATAACCCAATTCATTTGGCTTTATCATTTTCATAACATGAGGATTCATTATTGGCTATGCCCTTTACTAATTGTAAACTTTATTGGACACGATTTGACTATCCTTACAACAGGTTATTCATTACATCAAGTATTCATTGCATTTCATAAGCCATTCTCTATTGATTATGCTATTGATTTCATTACTTTCTTGTTTTATAAGTATACATTTCATATACACGAGACCTTGGAATCGTTGATATAGCATTAAGACATCTCAAGTGAGGGCCCAACATATGGGACCTCAACTCGAGATCATTCTTTAGTAAACACAGAGTCTACTTCATTCCTTCATTCGTACTTCACATTATTAATTTCATTCATTCGTATGCTGATGTAAACACCAGCCATACCTAGGATGAAGTTAAGACTCTCATCGGGATCATGAAGTGCAATGACCAAGAATGACCTAATGCTATTACTTGAATCTGATTTTACCTCCTGATTGTCTTGTACAAACACCTTTGGTATCGTTCATTTCTTTATCTTTCATACTTTGAGGAACTTCAACTTTAACCGACATAGATCATGTGAGCTCATGAAATCCGGTGTCTTCCCCACACCGAAAAGAGGTGGAGTCACTGGCCAAGGTGAAACCAAAACATGCTAGCGTATATAGGAAATTGAACCCTGCTAGGTCCCTATATTGGCAGTATAGGTTCAAAGACTAGGAGATATAAGGAGACCCATACCCGGCATGCCGGACAGTCTCATCTCATGAGAGTTACGTGAACCTCCGCCCTTCCCGAAGGAAGGCATCACCAATCATAGCTAGCCTATCGGTGCTCAGTATAAAGTTCTATTACATTCAACTCATACATCATGGAAGTTGGCTTCTAGCATGAGGACATCATAGATCATTAGATGATTTCTCATCTCATCATTAGTATTAAGTGTGAACTGTCCTTAATGTTACATATAGTATGATTGAGACTTATTTACTCTTTTGATGACTTGTCATCCTTACTTTACATTGATGAAATGTGAATTGTCCTTACATATCATCCTTACTTTACATTGATGAATGTGAATTGTCCTTACATATCATCCTTCCTTTACATTGATGAATGTGAATTGTCCTTACATATCACCCTTACTTTACATTGATAAATGTGAATTGTCCTTACATATCATCCTTAGGTGTTAATGATACTAGTCTCACACATTCTAACACCTTCATTCGTGAGTATTCTTTTAACAAATTAGCTTTGGTGTAAGTAATACTTGTCTCACTTCCTTTAACACACCATTCTGGTCACTTACTTGATTTAGACCCCTTTAATTATGTTATAACTCACGTTACTTACTTACTTTAGCATAGTAGCTTCATATCACCGTTTATGGACGATGAGCACTTCATTCAATGAGTTTCATGTGTTCATAGTTCACTCTTGTAGAGCATGTTGGGAGTTGTCCCAATGAATGGAATGCCCTTGGTTATGGATTCATTGAATTAGTTTAGAAGTACTTGAGTTGCATTTCATTGGTTTGGCTACACAAGATTTGCATATGATTAGTATTGGCCTAGAAAATTTGGAAATAACTTCATAGTCAATTTATTGGCACAAGCCAAACATTCATTCAAATATAATTTAATGGAATCATTAGACAATTCTATTACATATTTTTGGAGATAATATTGTAGGCCAATTTATTGGCATAAGCCAAACTTTCACTACACTTGAACTTTTAACCTTTGATTAACTTACAAGAACAATTCAATGTTTTTACGTTCACAATTCGTGTGGATAGGGTATGTTAGACTAACCAATTCAATCTTTTTGGCATAAGCCAATTTTTACGTATGTTCATATTTAAATTGCCATATGTATGAACCATTAGCCAATCTTTTAATCATTTACATAAGTTCCTAGCCATTAGCATATATTCATTTTGAACAAATAGAGTTAGCCAACTTTATTTGAATCAGATAGCCAATTTATTCAAGATATGATTTCATAGATGTCTTTGAGCCAATTCTTAGTTTATGGCTTTTAGTGTCACGTTTTAAGAACATGGACCGCATCATATTAACATTTGATTGGTTTAGCATCTTCATAACATCATAACAACAGCAAGTCAACATTCAGCCAAAGGCACATAATTCACTTAACACATTACGGACTTATCTTAGTATATTATCGATCCTTAATTATCATGATAAGATTAACTGTACGCAATTACAAGTTAATAAGTCCATTCAATGCTCATCATTAAAGAATAATACATGTTAAGAACAGCCAGCACCACATACCAACAACATGATCTCTAACCTATTCAACATTGAAATCGAAAAGGATACTAGGGAAGGGAAGTTCGACGAGAACGACGGGAACAACCCTAGTTTTCAAGATCTTGTGAATCATTCGAAGGAAAATACTCTTGGAGAAAAAATTCCAGGAGAGAAACCCATACCTTATGTAGAACTTAATCTACGAAGACCACCTTGAACGAAACCTTGAAGAAACCTTGAAATCGCCCTAGAGAAATCGATAAATTTTCTGTTTTTCTTTCGTTCGTTGCTTGCTATTTTTATGTTGCCTTTTCTATGCGTTTGAACGTGATTTTTATGTTTAAGAACTGATATTGAATTATAAAACTTAGGTTTATTAAGTTAATTTAATAAACTAATTAACCAATTACCAAAATGCCCCTCCTAAGTTGACTAAATATAGGAGAACATAACACCTAGTCAAATCTGGAAATTGGTATTGACTATGGTTTTGGTCAACATTTTGACTTTATATTAATTAATTAAATCCTTAATTTAATTAATTTAGGTACCTAGGGTAATTACTAAAGTAACCCTAAGTCATTGGAACCAAAATTAACCCTTTTGGACCATCCTAGGTTAAGTACTAGGATGTTTCTTGAGTTGTACTAGGTTAGTGTAAGAATTTCATTTGGATCATTTAAACTAATTAATTAAATTGATAATTTTATTAATTAGGTGACCTAAGGTAATTACTAAAGTACCCTTAAGTCGTTAGGACCATAACCAATCCTTTGAACCATCCTAGGTTAGGTACTAGGTTGTCTTTTTCTTGTTTTAACCGAAATCTGGAAATTGCTTTGTGATTTCGGTTTTGCCCCTTTAAATTAATTAATTAAGTAGCCTAGGGTAATAAATAAAGTACCCTTAAGTCGTTAGGATCTTAACTAAGTCTTTGGATCATCCTAGGTTAGGTACTAGGTTGTCCCTTAATTGTCTTAACCGAAATCTGAAAATTTCCTTTTTAGTTTCGGTTTTAGCCCTTTTAAATTAATTAATTAATTTGTCAAATTAATTAATTAGGTAACCTAGCGGAATTACTAAAGTACCCCTAAGTTGTTACGACCATAACTAACCTTTTGGACCATCCTAGGTTAGGTACTAGGTTGTCTCTTTAACTAGTACTAGGTTAGTGTCAACCCGATTTTGGTCCTAGGTTGTCGGGTGCACTAATTAGTTTATTTCGTTTGGTCCTAGGTTAGTTAGCTATTTATGGCAGTAGGTTAGAGTCTAGAATTAGTTAGGAAGTTAGTCCCCACATGGAGGGGTCCCTTGTGCACGTTTCCCCCCCCCCTAACTACCCTAACCGAATTCGGTTAGGGTGGTCCCCTCCTTGGCCACTTCTTCACATGTCTTGCACATGTGCTTGCACATGGGTTGGTTGTAATTTTCTAACTAACTATTATTTATGGTTCATTAGGAATGTTTACTTATTGTCCCAAGGACCCTCACCATGTCCTTGGGCACTGCTTAATTTACATGATCATTTTAAATGGTCATGTGCTATGGTGCTAGGCTTGACACTTGGATGCCTAGTACTTCATAGGTTTTGTTGAGATGTCATTTAATTTAGCTTAGGGTGTTCATTGCAGGTACATTTATTGAACATCAATCTTGGATTGGGGTATGACAACCCAAAAAGTATATTTCTTATTCGTATATAGAAAATTGGCTAATATCCCTTAGCCAATTTTTCTAAACTATGCCCAATATTTCTCAATATTGGGCATTGGGGTGCCTATGTACCCCTAATAGGCTATCCTAAGGGCATACTGGGCTCTTCATTAGACATATGATTTTCCGGAATGTTACATTATACCCCCTTTAGGAACATTCGTCCCCGAATGATACTTACACATCATTTAAACAAAGAGGGTCATTTTCGAAAGTTACTTTATCATGCTTAAACTTTTCTCTTTTGTGAATATATGATTCACACATATTTGGATGATGCATATCATTCAAGCTTATATGAAGCTTCATATTTAAGATTGAGGAATTTTCTTCTCAATCACACTTAACTTAATGCACATCACAAATCATGCAACACAGAAAACATGCCTATGCTACACAAAAACAGCAACATAAAATTCAACATAACTTCGTTTTAACTCACATAGTGCTATTATAATACATACGATTAGTGACTTATAACACCAAATCAACTAAAGCACTTAAACTTAGAGTTTCTTAAACATAAACCAGACCTAGGAAGAGTATATCTAACCTCAAGAACTGAACAAGTGAGGGTAACATGATCTCATATTTACCACGGACATAGAGTCTATGGAAGGGACTTCTTGTTCTAAGTCTTTGACTCTAACTAAGTGGTATAAATACCCTTAGATATCAACTTATTGGATTTTAAATGTGAAGCGATTTGGCCTACTGGATTTGAACTACGCCCTTCCCATTCCAGCTCTAACTCATTTGGAAACTGAAGCCTCACTATCATGTTTCGACAATCTATCATAGCATAACACTTATGGAGCCAATCCATACCTGAGCCACATCCTTGAGCTTATATGCAGCCAACTTAGCCTCCTCCTTTTCATTAACACCCGTGGCATGCATTTAGAATCTACCATGTACTCACCTTCATGCGAACGACCACACTTACTACACATCTTTCGGTCATGCTGGACATGTACATCATTTCCCCTTCTTGGGAAGGCCAGATCTTGAGTCTGGCGCCTTAGACCACTTGGCCATCCTAATCCTTGTGTGTATTCTTCTACGCGTTCACACAAGAAGGAAGTTATATACTTATAATGACACAAAGTGTCAAATCTCTATATAGCACGATAATGAGTAGAAGAAGGGAATATTTCCTATCATCGCGTAGTCTCTAAGTCATGATTGTGGCGCGCTTCACAACCATAAGATAGAAACTACGTAACTTGGTTGTGTTGAGCTTTAGATCCTAGGTAATTTAACCTCATGCTCTGATACAAAGTTTTTCACGACCCGGATTCTGGAATCCGGATCGCAACCGGCGTCGTTGACCTCTCAGAGGTCGCAGACAAGCCTCATCTTGCATTCATCACATTCATCTAGTTAAATTTGCGGAAAATTTAAAACTTTTTATATGTATGAAGTATACATTGACTTTATATAATTACTAACTAGATACATCATATACTAAGCTCAACATAAGAGAAAAACCATCTAACATAAAGAATCAATTTGAAACTGAAGATGAATATATCATGAATAGTTTGCCAAACACGGCCTTATTACAAAGCTTCGAAATAGAGGTATGAAAGAAACTATAGGGACAACATCCACTAGCTATGTCTAAAACTAAGGCTAGACTAAATCTGTAGCATCCTCGAAATCATGAAGACCTACCAATTGGTTTGGAGAAACGCTGAAGTCCAAACCGCTGCAAGTGTCGTCAACCTGTCCTTTGACGTTCACCTATAAAAATAGTAAATAATAGGGGTTTAGTACACCACTTGTACTAAGTATGGGTGTATTCACACATACACATAAAGCTATGCATGATCAAGGAAAGCTCTTCCTAAGCAACATGCCATTTCTGGAAAGTCTAGTCATTAGACTTTCCTAATTCGTTAGTTGTGAATTGTGATATGAATATGATGTATTTTAATGCATTCAAAGCACACAATTCATTTTCTATATGATTACAAGTATTAGTATCATCAACATAATTTTAGAACAACTCAAGCGAAGATTTGAGATTTTGATCCTCTTAGGCCGAGAGCTCCTCTTTATACACTTAGATTATTTTTCAGCCTTTTTCTTCTTGTTGTTGTGTAGTTCTATAACTCCTTCAGTCCTATGTTTTACTTACAAGTGCAATGATTCATTGTAGTCCCATACCCACAATGAATAAAGTAAGTAATTCAAGAGATTAACAAATTTGACTTAACCACAATTTGGGGCATGAATATATTTATAAGTCAATAGTTATTGACTATACTAATTCTTTAGTTGATTGCATAATGTGCATAGTTCTTGGGGCATATCATTAAAACTTATGTTCTTGCTTACTTTGGGAATGAATTCTTTATAAGCAAATTTTTATTGGCTAAATACATTAGTTGATCAATTTGGATAAGTATATTTGAACTCATTATTGTCTATGATCATTTTCATAATAAAAGAAGTCATTATAAGCCAATTTTATTTGGCTAACATCTTTTGTCAAGTATATAAAGTCATCATAACCCAATTCATTTGGCTTTATCATTTTCATAACATGAGGATTCATTATTGGCTATGCCCTTTACTTATTGTAAACTTTATTGGACACGATTTGACTATCCTTACAACAAGTTATTCATTACATCAATTATTCATTATATTTCATAAGCCATTCTCTATTGATTATGCCATTGATTTCATTACTTTCATGTTTTATAAGTATACATTTCATATACACGAGACCTTGGAATCGTTGATATAGCATTAAGACATCTGAAGTGAGGGCCCAACATATGGGACCTCAACTCCAGAGCCTTCTTTAGTAAACACATAGTCTACTTCATTCGTTCATTCGTACTTTACATTATTCATTTCATTCATTCGTATGCTGATGTAAACACCAGCCATACCTAATATGAAGTTTAAGACTCTCATCGGGATCATGAAGTGCAATGACCAAGAATGACCTAATGCCATTACTTGAATCTGATTTCACCTCCTGATTGTCTTGCACAAACACCTTTGGTATCGTTCATTTCTTTATCTTTTATACTTTGAGAAACTTCAACTTTAACCGACATAGATCATGTGAGCTCATGAAATCCGGTGTTCCCCACACCGAAAAGAGGTGGAGTCACTGGCCAAGGTGAAACCAAAACATGCTAGCGTATATAGGGAATTGAACCCTACTAGGTCCCTATATTGGCAGTATAGGTTCAAAGACTAGGAGATATAAGGAGACCCATACCCGGCATGCCGGACAGTCTCATCTCATGAGAGTTACGTGAACCTCCGCCCTTCCCGAAGGAAGGCATCACCGATCATAGCTAGCCTATCGGTGCTCAGTATAAAGTTCTATTACATTCAACTCATACATCATGGAAGTTGGCTTCTAGCATGAGGACATCATAGATCATTAGATGATTTATCATCTCATCATTAGTATTAAGTGTGACCTGTCCTTAATCTTACATATAGTATGATTGAGACTTATTTACTCTTTTGATGACTTGTCATCCTTACTTTACATTGATGAAATGTGAATTGTCCTTACATATCATCCTTACTTTACATTGATGAATGTGAATTGTCCTTACATATCATCCTTACTTTACATTGATGAATGTGAATTGTCCTTACATATCATCCTTACTTTACATTGATGAATGTGAATTGTCCTTACATATCATCCTTAGGTGTTAATGATACTAGTCTCACACATTCTAACACCTTCATTCGTGAGTATTCTTTTAACAAATTAGCTTTGGTGTAAGTAAGACTTGTCTCACTTCCTTTAACACCCCATTCTGGTCACTTACTTAATTTAGACCCCTTTAATTATGTTATAACTCACGTTACTTACTTACTTTAGTGTAGTAGCTTCATATCACCGTTTATGGACGATGAGCACTTCATTCAATGATTTTCATGTATTCATAGTTCACTCTTGTAGAGCATGTTGGGAGTTGTCCCAATGAATGGAATGCTCTTGGTTATGGATTCATTGAATTAGTTTAGAAGTACTTGAATTGCATTTCATTGGTTTGGCTACACAAGATTGGCATATGATTAGTATTGGCCTAGAAGATTTGGAAATAACTTCATAGTCAATTTATTGGCACAAGCCAAACATTCATTCAAATATAATTTCATGGAATCATTAGCCAATTCTATTACATATTTTTGGAGAAAATATTGTAGGCCAATTTATTGGCATAAGCCAAACTTTCACTACACTTGAACATTTAACCTTTGATTAACTTCAATGTGTTTACGTTCACAATTCGTGTGGACAGGGTATGTTAGACTAGCCAATTCAATCTTTTTCGCATAAGCCAATTTTTACGTATGTTCATATTTAAATTGCCATATGTATGAACCATTAGCCAATCTTTTAATCATTTACATAAGTTCCTAGCCATTGGCATATATTCATTTTGACCAAATAGAGTTAGCCAACTTTATTGGAATCAGATAGCCAATTTATTCAAGATGTGATTTCATAGATGTCTTTGAGCCAATTCTTAGTTTATGGCTTTTAGTGTCACGTTTTAAGAACATATTGGACAGCATCATATTAACATTTGATGGCTTTAGCATCTTCATAACATCATAACAACAGCAAGTCAACATTCAGCCAAAGGCACATAATTCACTTAACACATTACGGACTTATCTTAGTATATTATCTATCCTTAATTATCATGATAAGATTAACTTTACGCAATTACAAGTTAATAAGTCCATTCAATGCTCATCATTCAAGAACAATACATGTTAAGAACAGCCAGTACCACATACCAACTACATGATCTCTAACCTATTCAACATTGAAATCGAAAAGGATACTAGGGAAGGGAAGTTCGACAAGAACGACGGGAACAACCCTAGTTTTCAAGATCTTGTGAATCATTCGAAGAAAAATACTCTTGGAGAAAAAATTCCAGGAGAGAAACCCATACCTTATGTAGAACTTAATCTACGAAGACCACCTTGAACGAAACCTTGAAGAAACCTTGAAATCGCCCTAGAGAAATCGATAAATTTTCTGTTTTTCTTTCATTCGTTGCTTGCTGTTTTTGTGTCGCCTTTTCTATGAGTTTGAACGTGATTTTTATGTTTAAGAACTGATATTAAATTATAAAACTTAGGTTTAATAAGTTAATTTAATAAACTAATTAACCAATTACCAAAACGCCCCTCCTAAGTTGACTAAATATAGGAGAACATAACACCTAGTCAAATCTGGAAATTGGTATTGACTACGGTTTTGGTCAACATTTTGACTTTATATTAATTAATTAAATCCTTAATTTAATTAATTTAGGTACCTAGGTTAATTACTAAAGTACCCCTAAGTCATTGGAACCAAAATTAACCCTTTTGGACCATCCTAGGTTAAGTATTAGGATGTTTCTTGAGTTGTACTAGGTTAGTGTAAGAATTTCATTTTGATCATTTAAACTAATCAATTAAATTGCTAATTTAATTAATTAGGTGACCTAAGGTAATTACTAAATTACCCTTAAGTCATTAGGACCATAACCAATCCTTTGAACCATCCTATGTTAGGTACTAGGTTGTCTTTTTCTTGTTTTAACCGAAATCTGGAAATTGCTTTGTGATTTCGGTTTTGCCCCTTTAAATTAATTAATTAAGTTGCTAAATTAATTAATTAAGTAGCCTAGGGTAATAAATAAAGTACCCTTAAGTCGTTAGGATCTTAAATAACTCTTTGGATCATCCTAGGTTAGGTACTAGGTTGTCCCTTTCTTGTCTTAACCGAAATCTGAAAATTTCCTTTTTAGTTTCGGTTTTAGCCCTTTTAAATTAATTAATTAATTTTTTAAATTAATTAATTAGGTAAACTAGGGGAATTACTAAAGTACCCCTAACTTGTTAGGACCATAACTAACCTTTTGGACCATCCTATGTTAGGTACTAGGTTGTCTCTTTAACTAGTACTAGGTTAGTGTCAACCCGATTTTGGTCCTAGGTTGTCGGGTACACTAATTAGTTTATTTCGTTTGGTCCTAGGTTAGTTAGCTATTTATGGCAGTAGGTTAGAGTCTAGAATTATTTAGGAAGTTAGTCCCCACATGGAGGGGTCCCTTGTGCACGTTTCCCCCCCCCTAACTACCCTAACCGAATTCGGTTAGGGTGGTCCCCTCCTTGGCCGCTTCTTCACATGTCTTGCACATGTGCTTGCACATGGGTTGGTTGTAATTTTCTAACTAACTATTATTTATGGTTCATTTGGGAATGTTTACGTATTGTCCCAAGGACCCTCACCATGTCCTTGGGCACTGCTTAATTTACATGATCATTTTAAATGGTCATGTGCTATGGTGCTAGGCTTGACACTTGGATGCCTAGTACTTCATATGTTTTGTTGAGATGTCATTTAATTTAGCTTAGGGTCTTCATTGCAGGTACATTTATTGAACATCAATCTTGGATTGGGGTATGACAACCCAAAAAGTATATTTCTTATTCGTATATAGAAAATTGGCTAATATCCCTTAGCGAATTTTTCTAAACTATGCCCAATATTTCGCAATATTGGGCATTGGGGTGCCTATGTACCCCTAATAGGCTATCCTAAGGGCATACTGGGCTCTTCATTAGACATATGATTTTACTGAACGTTATAGTATTACATGTCAAAATCACCACCATCAGTTACCTTCACTTCCACTACCTCAATAGACCTTCTCCACATCCTTCATGGTCACCTGCGTCTTGCAAAGCTTCAAAAATTTATTCCTAGTCTTTCTTCTTTGTCTGTTTTGAATGTGAGTCTTGTCAACTTGCGAAACATACTCGCACTTTGTTTCCAAAAAGAGGATGCATATATGTTTGATATTGTTCACTCAGATGTATGGGGCCCACGTCGTGTTGTTTCGAGTTTAGGATTTCGGTATTTTGTTACCTTTATTAAATGATTTTTTCCGTTGCAAATGGGGTTTGTAATGAAAAATCGTTTTGAAGTGTTCTCTATTTTTCAAAGTTTTTGTGATGTGATAAGAAATCAATTTGGTGTTTCAATAAAGGTTACCCACTAATAATGCCAAGGAATACTTATAATCTTCTTTTGCCAGTTTAATGTCGTCTCAAGGAATCACTCACCAGACTTCTTATGCATATACTCCTCCATACAATGGGGTCTCCCAACGTAAAATTAGTCATCTCATTGAAACTGTTCGTACTTTACTTATACACCATCATGTTCCTCGTCATTTTTTGGGGGATGCCGTTCTCAGTTCTTGCTATTTGATAAATAGAATACCCTCCACTATGATGCATCATCAAAGTCCTCACTCAATTCTTTTTCCAATTCAAAATCCCTATCATCTACCTTTGAGAGTGTTTGGATATACTTGCTTTGTCCATGATCTAAGTACTAGAAATGACAAACTCCAACTAAAATCAACGAAGTGTGTATTTCTAGGATACTCTCGTCACCAAAAAGGTTACAAGTGTTATGATCCAAACACAAATAAATATTTTAGCATTGCCGATACAACATTTTTGAAAGATTTTCCTTTTTTATACCAACCACTACAAGTGAAAAATTAATTGCTCAAATTATGCCAATACCTATACTTCCTCTACCACAAGTCAGTCTTCCAAAAAAAACTTAATCCACTCATCCTTTTCGTCAAGTATACACCTGTCGTGCTCGTCCTCATAGTGATAACAATGATAATACTACTCCTAGTACAAATACATTTGTAGCTGCTGATGACTCATCTCTTGCTCCTTCTCACCAGCTCCAGTCATGTTTCATCAGATGCAACAACCCCACCAATTACCACACATAAAGGTATATATACTTCTCAAAATCAACAACAGAGATATAACTTCTTATGTTATCATTGATTGTCCCCATTATATTATACCTTTGTATCTACCCTATCTACTGTACGTATACCAAAGATAGTAAGTGAAACATCTACCCTATAGAAGAAATGAATGCTTTATAGTCAAATAACACTTGGGAATTGGTCCAGTTCTTGAAGGGGAAACCAACTGTTGGAATTCGATGGACTGATACCATAAAGATGGGTTCGAATGTAACAATTGATTGGCTGAAAGCTCGCCTTGTTGACAAAACGGTACACGCAGATTATGGTCTTGACTATGGCGACACATTCTCTCCTATTCCAAAAATTGCATCTGTCGGATTGCTTATTTCCTTGGCATCAATGCATCGTTGGTCGCTTCATCAACGAGATATTAAAAATGACTTTTTGCATGGTGAAGTTGCTGAGGATTTTTATACGGAGCAACCTCCTGGATTTGTTGCTCATGGAGAGTCGAACTTAGTATGTCATCTCAAACATTCTCTATATGGCCTCAAGCAATCTACGAGAGCATGATTTGGAAAATTTAGTTCTCTTGTCCAACAGTTTGGGATATCTCAACGTAAAGCAGATCACTTTGTTTTCTATCGACATAATGTCCCAGAATACACTTTGGACATATTAGAGGAGACATGCATGTTAAATTGCAAACCTATGGATCCAAACATCAAACTCGTTCCTGGACATGGGGGCCATTGGATGATCCTGGTAAGATATCGAAGACTGGTTGGTAAATTGAATTATCTAACTATTACATGCCCGAATATTTCATTTTGAGTAAGTGTGTTTTGTCAGTTTCTCCAAGCTCCATGTAAAGATCATTGGGATGTAGTAATTTGCATCCTCATATACATCAAAAGAGCTCCAGGACAAGGATTGTTACACAAAGACAGGTTACACTGACATCATTGGATATTCTGATGCAGATTGGGCATTTATCCAACAGATAGTTGCTCTACTTCCAGGTATTTTCATCATTGGAGGAAATTTAATCTCTTGGAAAAGTAAAAAAGCAAGATATCATTGCAAGATCTAGTGCAGAAGCAGAATATAAAGCTATGTGTCACGTTCCGCCTATTCTAGTAAGATTTTTACATCAAGATAGGGGCGGAAAAGTCTAGAGTTCTTGAGAGGTTTATAGAGAACTCTCGAAGCCCCTAGATATTTCAAGAATACTTTGGAGAGTTCTAGAAGAAGAACTAGATATTTTCTAGGAAAGCCTTAAAATTTCCTAGAAAGTGTAGAGATTTCTAGAGAAGGGACCAAAGTGTAAATACTTTAAGGACTTTTGTAGTAATTTTTATTAACACTTTAGCTCATATGAAGTAGTATAAATATGGGGGATCTCATTTGTAAATCATCCATCCAAGTTGTAAGCAATCTTCCAAGTAGTAAAAAGCCTTGTTCCAAAGTTCTCAAATCTTTCTAAGTCTTCCTTTCATTCTCTTAGCTATCTTAGCTTCAAACGGATTACTTGAGCTTACAAGATCATGAAAGATTTGTGGGTAAGTTGTCATGTGCCGCACGGAGCTTTAGTAAGACTCTAAGTCCATGACAAAATTGTATAAGAGCGAAGGTTTGAACTAAGGGAATGGCTACCAAAGGACGCGTGAACGCTACTAGAACAACCAACGTCTGTTTGGATGGTTGAAAGAAGCACCGAAAAGGAAAGAATCCCAAAAAGGGTTATGAAGAAATGTTGCCTGATCCCACACCAAGAGAGGTGCTAACTTCTCATCCACCCTCAACCACCGAGGCAAGTGATGATGAACTTGGAAAAGAGACCTTTGACATCAGCGCTGGAGAAGAATGGGTCGTGAGGGTTGAAGTGGCGAGGCATTCCGTGGAGATATTAAGATGACATTGAACGTGGCTAATGGCAAGTTCAAAACCCTCGAAAACTTCACCCTCGATGAGATCGAAAACATCCATAAGGAGTTGGAGGGACGTTAGTGGGCTAAGTTTGAGATGAAGGAGGTTATCACTTCCTTGGAATGTCGGCTCATGGAGGCATTGAGCAATTTTGAGACCATGAAGGTCGAAATAAAAACACTCAAGAAAGGCGTGGAAGTTGGATGATCATCGTCGCTTGACCTAGATAGGGAGGCCAAAGTTGAGGCTCCCAATCCACCTATGTTCAAAGGCATCCGTGACGCGCAAGAGGTGGAGAATTTCCTATGGAACTTGGAGAATTACTTCAAGTGTATCTGAGTGAAGAGCGACGAAAACAAGAACAACATTGTTGTGTTGTATCTTTCGGAGATGGCCATGCTGTGGTAGAGGAGTAAAGAGTCATAAATAGGGAAGGTCATTGCACCATCAACACTTGGAACAATTTCAAGAGGAGTTCAAGAAGGCGTTCTTCCCTAACAATGTCATCTATGAGGCGAAGCACAAGTTTAGGGAACTGAAGCATACAGGCAGAATACGCGCGTATGTGCAGCAGTTCACCACCCTCACTCTTCAGATTCCCAACATCGCGGATGAAGATATGTTTTTCCACTTCATGGATGGGCTGCAGAGTTGGGCCAGGACAGAGTTCGAACGTCGCCATGTCAGGACTAGTCACGCAGGCCAAAGCTATGACAAACTTCAGGTATGATAAGCCCGACAGAGCAAGAGGAGAGGAGATGAGTGGTAGTCATAACCATGCTGGGGGAGATCGTGGCAAAGACAAGGAGCACCAGCCACATCCTAAGAAGCATGATACCTATAAGTCTGATAGAAAGAAGTTTGTACAACATGGCGACACGGAGAGAAAGACAGAGGTTGCCCAAAGAGGCGGTTGCTACATATGTGGTGGGCTGTATGGATATGCGAGGTGCCCTGAACTAAAAGGCATTGGTTCTATATTTCCAGAGAGGAAGGAGAAGGATGCATAGGAGCAAGTACAAGGCGTAGAGACGACGCAGTTGGGCTTTATAATACTATGCAAATCTATCACAAAGCAACCAGGGAAATCGAGAGTATGCGATGTGTAGTATTCCAACATCACGATCAATGGAAGACCCGCTTGTGCTATGGTCGACACAAGTGCAGAGTTTAATATCATGACCAATACGGAGCGACAAGGTTGGGGTTGCGTTACAGTCCAAGTAACGCCCAACTTATGACGGTCAATGCACCACCGAATACCGTGTTTGGAGTAAGCATCATGCTAGCCGAGTGGCAAGGTAAGACCAACTCCATTGTCCCTCCTCTAGATCTCTTTTTTATATTTCTTGGGCAAGAGTTCCTCCAGCAGTGACATACTATAATTGATCCTTACCTCCAATTACTTATGATCATGGAGAAAGGAGGAACATGCATGGTTCCCATGGTTAAGGTACCGAAGATAGAAGGGAAGATCTGAATAACGGCTATGCAACTCAAGAAAAATCATAAGAAGGAGAAGTCGACATTTGTAGGCACCATTACAAGTTGGAAAGAAAACAATGGTGCTAAGAATTCGTTGCCACCGTGCACGAAGAAGGTTCAAAGAGTGAACAGTGTCGTGATGCCAAAGAATCTACCGAGGATCTTCCCTCCAAGGAAAGAGGTAAATCGTGAGGCTAAGTTAGACAAGATAAATAAGCAATTGAAAGAGTTGCGTGAGGGCACTGATCTAGTCAATGGACTATTGGTCATGCATACGAGAAGTAGAAACTCTGTCACTGATGCATTGACGATGCAACGCGGTCATCACATTAGTAGGTGGGGGAGAGTGTCACGTCCCGCCAATTATCAGTCAGATTTTGCATCCGGATAGGGGTGGAAAAGTCTAGAGTTTTGGAGAGGTTTATACAAAACTCTCGAAGTCCCTACATCTCTCATGAAGACTTTGGAGAATTCTAGATGAAGAACTAGATATTTTCTAGGAAAGCCTTAGAATTTCCTAGAAAGTGTAGAGATTTCTAGAGAAGGGACCAAAGTGTAAATACTTTAGGGACTTGTGTAGTAATTGTTATTTATGATTTAGCACCCTAGGAAGTAGTATAAATAGGGGGATCTAATTTGTAAATCATCCATCCAAGTTGTAAGCAATCTTGAAGGTAGTAAAAAGCCTTCTTCCAAAGTTCTCAAATATTTCTAAGTCTTCCTTTCATTCTCTTTGCAATCTTAGTTTCTAAGGGCTTACTTGAGCTTACAAGATCGTGGAAGATTCGTGAGTAATTTGTCAAGTGCCGCATGAGCTTTAATAAGACTATAAGTCCGTGACATATGGCTCTTTCTACGTGCGAGCTTATTTGGGAATTTGAAATCACTTTGATCCTGTAGGATAGGGGTGCAGGATTAGAGTGAGTTTTCCGACAGTTTTTTTGGCACTCATTGTGCATTATAGTAAATTTTGGTTAGTTTTATCGTATTTTCAATTACTATTTTCTAAGATCTTTTTTTCCTATCAAACTACTTACTTCCTAATGACATTTGCGTTCTCAAAAACCCCTATTGATTATAGTAAACATGCAACTATTTCTTTTGCTTTTGTAAGGCAGAAACCATATTCTATAGAGAATGAAAACCATATAAGTATCAAAGCAATGTTGCGTTTTGATAGCCATCTGCTCTATTCTTGCGCACTCAAGGATAGGGGAAAATTAAACTACCGATAAGAAGCGTAGGGAAAATAACCTACACATGGATCCCTTACTCTAAAACTAATAGAAAGACGAGGAGATAGTTTGTTGTACTGTTTCATATCCAACATAAGTAAAGTATATTTGTGTCACGACCCGACTTCCCGAGTTACTCTGACACCTACTACAACTAACTAGTAGGTAATCCAACCTGTACCCAAAATAACAAGTAACACGGCAGTCCACCGTGAATGCGTATGATACATTGTTTAGAATCTTTATTGTTGATGTAACTTTGTTTTCAATTAGGTTACTAGATTCATGATTTTCATCTAATTTGTATGGGCGAGTGGATAACACTATAACTTAGATGAGGTTACTTCTGCGATTAAACACGAACTAAGGTTGATTGGCTGGAAATTCCAACCAGCCCTCATAAAAAAAATTTTCATATTCGTGTGGGTGATTGACAATGGCATATGTAGAATATGCACATAAAATTTTCAGCTTTTGTTGTTGATAGATAGTAATATATTAATCTTCAAAAGAGAATGACTTTTTTCTCTCAAACAGTTGTCTTTTCTGATTTATCATAGAAAATTTTCAAGATGGATCATGCAATGGGCCTCTTGTGCTGGTAGACAACAACATGATGTCCCCAGTACTGTTCCTATCCTTTGGGGCTCAGAGCAGGTATTTTGCAAATAGTTTTTGTTCCGCTAACTGGAATACTCTCCAATAAAATGCATCAAATGTTAGATTACTGGTCCATGGTTTTGTAGATATTTTCGTACATTCAGCTACTAAGTTCATATTCGTTTAGAGTGATCTCATGGTTAGTGTACTTTATGTTAGAGGAGAATGTTGTTTCCTCTAATTCGCATACATTTGAAAATTTTATTTATTGTTATCTTATGATTGTATATTCTTAGTTTTCTATGGATATTTTTGGTTGCATAAACTAACAATAACATTAAGAGCTTGACAATTGTGAACGTGAGTTTGTAAGTAGACCCATTATTAGTTTCTCTAGCAACGAATAAATAACCCAACTCATAGTGAAACTCTAGAATTGTTCAACAATAGGTAGGAAATGTGAAATCATGCTTCCTTTTCCTCTTCCATTTCTTATAAAAATAAAATTTCTATTTTCTTTGGATTGGATTAAAAGGATATAAAGGACGATAATCTCCCAACTTCCATAATTCTTTACTTCGAATAAGGGCCTTCACTCAGGCCCGAGGATGAGCCTTCGTACAATCTTAGTATACTTGATCAGGGTTGTATGCAAGTCAAAAATGGATCCTTTCCATATGGCTTATGGTGTGAACAAGAAGTCCTCTCTATGCAGCACCTCATTGACCCTGCAATGCACAAATTTGTGCAATACTTCGTGACACTGTATTTCTTTTCCTGAATACACTGGCTACCCTTATCATTGACCGACACTGTATTTCTTTTCCTGAATACACTGGCTACCCTTATCATTGACCATCAAGTTCATTAATATTTTTGTTATTGTTGATAATTTTAAGTAAAGTTTAAGAAATTAGTTTATTGAATACTTTATATTTGAAATTTTTTAGTTTTTTATGTATAACGTATTGATCATCAATAATGTCTGATGCCTTGTTTCTCTTCGAACATGTCCTTCTAATAATTTTCTTATAAATATTCGTACTTAACCAGCCTGGCAAAGGAGGCATACTTCCTACAAAATGTTGAAGGTGTAGGGTTAGAGCCATTGAATTTTTGGCTTTGTTTGAGCTGAATCAAAACAATGGCTCTTCGTGTTGAAAACCAACAAGTTTAATTTTATATGCTTATTTTTTATGGTGAATTTAGTACTCGTTCTAGAAATATATGTGCCTTCCTGCTCCTTTGTTAATCTATTATTCTTGGTCCTATAGATTATGATGATTATGGCATGCATATTGCTGCATTTTCATCTTTATATTGTGCTGAGAAGTTAAGATGGGTCGTAAAATTCCTCCATATCACAATATTCTAGCTAAATAATTTCAATATCTTGTAGGTGAATGCACAAAAAAATGGTGAGTATTTATCTTCCCATCCACGAGTGAAGAAATTCAATTATGCAGGTCTTCGTGACCATCCAGGGAGGTCTTTGTCATTCTCTCAAGTATTTGAATAGGTGATATTTTTGGGAATTGAACAAAGGAGCTATGGTTGTCGGTATCCAACCACTTGGAGTGGAAAACGAGCGAGTCGAGTCGATCAAAAAATGAGTTAAATAAAAATGGGTAAGTTACCCGATTCGGCTCATATTTTAAATGGGTAAAACGAGTTTACCCAATGGATAATATGGGTAACCATATTACCCATATTATATTAGAGATCTTGTTAAAATCTTTAAAAAGAACAAAAATGATTGTATTTGTCACTTAACTCCACCACTACCAGCCCCCCCCCCACCTCCCAAGAAAATGTAAAAAATAAAAAATAATAAATTCCACCCAACTCCTACCAGCCCCGCACCCCCTACCCCCTACCCCCTACCAGCCACCACCCCACACCCCATCACAAAAAAATTAACAAAATATTTAAAAACATTTATTATTTTTTTAATTTTTTCATAAATATTTTTAATTTTTTTTAATTTTTTCATAAATATTTTAAAGTTTTTTTGGAAAAAAAAGTATCACCCAACATCCTTACGCCCTACCAGCCCCCCCCCCCTCCATCTCAACCACAGCCCTACCACCCCCTATCCCAAATTAAATGTTAAAAATAGTTTCATGTTTTTTATAGATTTTTTTTAAAGAAAAAAAACTTTCTTACTACCCAACTCTTTATCACTTTTTTTTCTGCTTTTACCCATTTTAAATGGGTTATATGCGTATTACTCGATTTTTACCCATTTTTAAATGAGTTGGATACCCAATTCATTTAATATGGGTAATATGAATGGATATCTATATTATTTTAACCATTTTGCCACCCCTACCTGCCACCTTGAAGCTCTCCCTTGAAACTTACTACTTAAATGTTGATAAATTTGTAGGCTATGAGTGTTGGATCGGTGCTGAGTTTTCTAACATGTACTTTGGCTCTCTTTAAGCATATTGTTGGGGATACCAAGTATTCAACATTATAGTAAATTTTTGTAGGTTTCATCTTATGATCAATTACTATTTTCTAAGATCATTTTTCCTATCAAACTACTTCCTAATGACGTTTGTATTCTTAATCTTTTCCTGTTGATTATTGTAAACATGCAACTGTTATTTTGTTTTGGTAAGACATAAACTACATTCTGTAGAGGATGAAAACCATATGAGTATAAAAGAACAACTTTTGAATACCATATCTAATAGAGAACCTTAACAATGAGAGATGCCTAAAGAGGTGGATGTATAGGAAATCTACCCAGACACTAGGGCAATCAAGGATAAAAGAAAACTGAAAAATCAATTAGATGTATAGGCAAAATAACCTCTACATTAAACCTCTTACTCTAAATTTAACAAAAAGACGATGAGATAGTATCTCTGATTGTTTCATATCCAACTCAACTAAAGTGTATTTGTGTCCTGACCCAACTTCCCGAATCACGATGGCACCTACTACAAACCAACCAGTAGGTCAGCCAACCTGTACCCAGAACGACAAGTAACACGACATTTACATGTTATTAGAGTTCATGTTTTATGGTACATTCAAGATTCACTATTTTCTATAATGACCTTCAAAAGACACTAGACATTGAGTGTGATGTGATAAAAGCTAGTAATGAAGGCAAAGTTGACCTCAACCTACTACTCCAAAGGATGAACTATTGAGGATTTTCTTTTCTATCCTAAGTATAGTATTTATATTGAGAAGCCAAGTCCCAATAGCTTAACACCTGTAAGGATTATTAGGATATTGAAGAGTGTAGATGGGGAAATCAATTGTATGTGCTTTGAGGTTAGTAAGAAATATGAGCAGAAGTACCCCACCTGTGACTTAACTCTTAAGAATGTTTTTACCCTTATTATGGTAGAGTGTTTCTATAGGATATGTCGTAATTTTCAAAGATGGTTTGTTATAGAATAATACAAGTTGCATGTTCTATAATTTATCTATATGTATGTCATTTTCCCTTTGTGGATTACTTTCTCACAGGTCACCTATTGTCATAGAATACTTCCATGTAAGTGTTGTCCACTTTGGAGAGTACTCTTGTTTATTGCTATATGTTTTCGTTGCACCTTTTCCTACATGTTTTTTATTGCACTAGATACCTTTCTCATATCACTTATCCATATTGTTCGGGTATTGCAAGATAATTGATCATACAACCACTTCTATATATTTACCTTCCTCGTATCTTACTTGCTTAACCATTACAAGGCTTATAGCTTTTCTGCCCATGTGTCATGTGCTCAGTTGCTCGTATTTCATATGTGTACTCATTGACATGTTAGTACACCTATCCATCCGATATACCACACTTGCTCAATATGATTTGTGTTTTGTAGCTCATTTTCCTTTATGTCTACATGTCTTATAGTCTACTTGCTACATATTATATTTCATAGTTTTAGTACTCATGTATCATGTGCTCATCTAGTCCATTTCCTACATGTGCCTTATAGCTCATTCGCTAACACGCTACCCTAGTTCATAGGAGCACGTACACCACATATTTCTATAGCTTAATGCCCATATATTATGTGCTCTCTTTTTGTTCTAGTCTGCCTATGTGTCATACTCAATGTGACTTAATTATCCACATTTTATGCCCCTCTATACTTATTGACTTATTTTGAAAATTTTGGGAAAATGTTTCCTTGTATCATGATGTAGTGATAACTTTGACCAAAAAAGGTTAGGCATATATGTAAATTTTATCACAATCTTATTGAAATAACTTAGCATAATGGCTTATTCAAAGGTGCAGCATAAAACATTAGAGTTTATATTAACAGTTATGCGTTCTTATATGACTCGCCTCTGAAAAGAGTCAAGAGATAAAAGAGAAGGGAAAGTAGTGCCTCGACCGGTTAGGCCTATGATTTTATATGATCGTTCCATATACAAAGATTTTGGGAGATACTATAGTTATTCTTGATTGTTAAGGCCTGGAAGCTAAGCTCAAAATGTACAAACCTCCATTGAAGTATTGTGGAAGGAATATAATATAACAGAAGATACTTGGAATAGAAGATGGTAGGAGATCCTAAATACCCCTCCTCATCCTAAACATCAACTTAAGGATCTGAAATCAAGTGGTCCCCTTATATGATCATTAATACTACTAGCATTTGTTCATTTGATATGCCATTTGCATGTCTTGTGTTTAGGTATATTGAAGTCCTTATTTGTATGAGTTCTAATAGGGTATATTCAGTGAATTACATGGTCAGGAAAGGGGTTTAATTTTTCATGTTATTATTTTATGAATCATATCTATTGAGACTTCATGCTAGACTCTTATGTCTTTTAGTCTATGAATTTTTGATAGTCCTATTTATAATGGTAAATCTCGCAAATCTCCAAATGAGATTCCAAGGCTAACCAAAGTATCAAATTTACACATCATTCGAGGACGAATGATCATAAGAGGGGAGGATGTAACATCCCGTAATCTACATGTACTTGTTCTATATATACAATGCATATCAATTTCCTTGTGGTATAGTTATGAACTTAGTTTCCTATGTGACTAATGAATATAGAATAGGTTTAAAGTGAACCACCCATAGATTAAGTTGACGTTGATGAAGTATTTAAACTTAAAATCATAACATGGTATTTGAGTCTAGAATTGAAAATTAACATAATGTATATAAGCTTAAAATTAGTTAAAGGTATTATGGTCTAGAAATGCAATAAAATATTGAGGTGCTTGCTTGACTTCACTAAGCTAGTAGGTGACAAGTAGGTGCATCACTTGGTTTGACTTGTTGACCAGCCAAAGGACCAAGTAGGTACATCACCTACTAATACTCTTTTGACCATGTTATTGGGCCAAGTACACCACCTATATATGACCCAAGTTGAATAGAAAAATAAGGGAGAAATGGACTGCCAAGGCCTAATATTTCCAAGCAAGCAAGAAATAATTTGAATGGAAAAGTATGTGCATCACCTACTTAAATGTGTGGCCTAAATTAAATACACAAGTTGGCTGCAAATGAAGTACAAGAAAGGTGGCAAAAGAGAACCTATTAAAGTCAAAAATCTTATACAACTATCTCATTTTCCTCTTATCCAAACTTTAATCTCTCAAATTCATATTTTTCTCTCTCTCAAGATGAAGCAGCTCTCCAATTTTTCCACTAGGGTTCTAACTATTTTCACCTCGCCAAATTAGTCACAAGATCACATTCTCTCCTATAATATATCAAGTATATTGGACAATTCTTCAAAATGAGTGAACTAGATATAGCTATATGTATTAGAAGCCAAGGTTCTGCCACCCTTTTCCAAATATTAAGAGAAGGTTACAAAAATAGTAATTGAAGGAGAATAACGGATTTAAATAGCCAAGGTGAGGGCGCTGCCACAACATTTAATTAGTAGTTTATTTGAGAATTCCAGAATTTTTATTGCAACTCGTGGGATGGTGATTTAAAATCATAAATACATGTCTTTTCATTATTTTTGAGTGTTGAGGACTGCTATTGTATTGATTTTTGTATAGGAGGTCATGGATGTACTTAGAGAATGATAACGGAAAGTTGTAGGGGGCTGATTTATAAGCTATGGTGATACACCATAAAATTAAAATTTTGGTAAACTCAGAAGGTTGTTTCATATAAATTGCTATAACGAACAGAATTTGTGAAAGAAAACATTCAATTAGAAAGATTATAGGATGGCTACTGTTTTGATGAGTTGAAATATCCCAACTTGGTTGGTAAGCTGCTAATATTATAGCCTTAATGATTGGTTGTTGTAGATGAAGAAAATGACGTTACAGGACAGGTTGACACTTCGAAAGCTATACAAATTGGGAATTGAGGTATGTAAGGCTATTTAATTTCCTATTTTCTTTGGCATGAATCCAAAACATGCATTACGAAAAGTAAGCTTTCTAAGTGCCCTTGGTAGTGACTGGTCCATAGTTACAGTTCCTACTCCCTAGGTCATTAAAGTGAGCACACTAATATGAGTTTGTTACTAAATGTACATGTTTACTCTACCAAATGTTATTAATGCAAGGTTTAAACTTGCTTAATCATTAAAGTACCCCTGGCACATATATCCCTTAAATAAATCAAAGTGATCTTGGATTACACATGGTACATATGTTTATAGGTTGGATATATGATCTACCGAAATATTGACAACTTGATTCAATCGTATATGTCATCTTTTCACATGTTCATTTTTTCCCTTTATTGGTTATTACTCCCGTTGCGTTAGACTATTACTTGCTCTATGGTACACTTTATATTTACTTACTTGGAATATGTATCCGTCCTTAAGTTGAATCTGCCCACGTTCCTCTTTGGTTCCACATTCATGAACACCTTGTATTTGATATTAGTTAGTGAGTATCATATAGAGTTCAAATATCTTTGCTAATTCATAAATCTCTTTACTTGATGTGCTTCAATTTGAGATGTCAAAATGCTTATCGAGTCATATATTCTCCTAAGTATCACATTGATGTCACATTTGCTTCCCATGTCATTGTTATTATCGTAAGTCCATATTCATATGTCTTCTACTATTGGTCCATAGTTCCAAATTTTTTCAATGATTATGACCATCAAAACAGCAATCCCAAATGAGTTATTATCAACAAAATAACAATCTCTAAAGAGTTATGATTATCCAAAGAACAATCTGAAAATAGTTATGAACATCAAAACAACAATCTCAAAGATTAAAGAATCTAAGTGAAGCAATATGTATAATTATGGGTGGCAGCTATAAGACCCCCAAAATGAGTTAGGGTGTCTACAGCCTAACATGTTTATCTTGAGGTTATAAGGCCCTAAAAAGTCTCATAATATAGTTTAGAATCAGTATGTAAAGTTTGAGTTGATTTGGAAGTCAAACGTCAAGGGACGACCAAGACGTTCGACGACTAGTCACATATGTGCCTCATGTGTCTATACGTGAGTATATGTGTATTTCATGAGCTTATGAACTCTATAAATGAGTTATAAAGATGTTTTTGGGTAGTATATTATGTTTCGTGAAGTTTGGAGGTCAAACATCCAAGAACGTCCAAGACGTTCGAAAGATAGCCTTGAGACATGCATGTGCGCGTCTTGATGGGGCCTTGCATGTTTTGATGAGTTGCGAGTATTTGTTATTGGTGAAACACATGAGGGAGGTCTAAAACATGTTAAGGTTTGTATTTACGTGGGAAACGTCCGCGTACAACTTCTAAAGGGCCCCACAAAAGAGCCCACAAGAAGGACCCAAGGCTGGTCGAGACACTGCCTTGGCAATGTCAATCAACTAAACCAAACGACGGCCAGTTGGTTGACCAACAGACCGTTGGTGAGGTCTGGTCGATGGGCACTTAGCCTGGGCAGGTCTCAATCCAAAAATAGGCCAAGGTCCAATCAACTAATACAAAAGGATGGCCAGTCGATTGACCAACGGCCAGTCAATGGTAATCCGTCGATGGTGGCCTGCAACACTGCCATTCGACAATTTTATTTAAGAGGTGAATGAGAAATTCACCCCACATCCTAAACTGAATCTAATAGGTTTATTTTTCTATTTTTTGGTGTATATAAGTCATAAAAATGTGAACATCCCATTCCCAATCCCCTCTACAAGAATTAAACCTTTCCCTCCAAAAATATTTTCCTTAGAAACCACCATTGTTGGGGAAGATCAAGAACATCTTGGAGCTTGGATTTCCATGGATGATTCACCAAGTTTTAGAGGTTTGCAACTAGACAAAGGTATGGTGATCCTTCATCTCTAAGTAACCTTTCACTTGGAGAGTTCTTCTCAATGTTTTCAAAGAAGTTTTCATGATCAAATATCTTCTTCTTCAATCTTTCTTTCTCAAAAAGTTTTAAATGGTTAAATCATGATGAATTGATGTTATTGTATTTGTTTGAACGTGATTTTAATCCAATTGCATGATGAACCAATGTTCCTTCCCTAAATCGATTTAGTCCTTACATGGGCTTTGTGATCATGGCTTGTTGTTGGTTGAATTGCGATTCTCTTACATTGAATTGCCTATATCTACTGTTATTTACGTTAATTGATTATTAATTGATGACGGAGGATCCATGAGGATCAATGTATGAAGGATTTAACATGACTAGTCTATGAACGATGTCTTCACTGTAAGTTTGGCTTCATGTTGATTGTCGTAAGACTTTGGATTATGTTAATTTGGTTGTAGCCACTATTTTAAGTTAATATCATGAATTAAATATGGATGGGAGTCTCGTATGATCAAAGTAAACAAGAATTGGCATGAATTGATCTAGTTTCTCCAGTTATTAAGTAGTAAAGTGTGATCAATGTAAAGTTGGTCCTTAATTGTATAAAAGTGGATTTCCAGTATCTTAATATGCTTAGGTCTACTGTGTAAAACGTGTATTGATGATGAATTATGTGATATGGATCAATGTATGATAGTTTGAATAGGATTAACCAAAGCAACTTCCTCATCCATGAATTCCTAATATGAGGTATGTTTACATTGATCTCAAATTTATTGGCAATTGTAGTAGGATCTCATCTAGGCTATGATTTCCTTAGCTACTGCTTTGAATGAATATTAATGATACAAGATGATTGATCAACTTAACTAGGGAAGTTACTTGATGACCTATAACTCTCTACTTTCTACCATATATATTATATATTGTATTAGATGGTAGTATGACTTTGTAGCAACTTGTACATGGTTTCTTTTATGATTAAAGTACATATAGCTACTGCCCTATATATATGAATTGTTGGTAAACAAGGTGTATTGATCAATGATGATCGAAGGGTGAGAAATTGGTAAGAATGCTTATCTCCTCTACATTCCTTTTAGTATTGTAGTTGATGAAGCCTTCTATGGCATTGTGTGGTATGGCCCACTTATGGTGGCGGTGTTTACTTTATTGTCATTATATATGTGTTGACCATGGCCTTGAAGGCAAATTTATGAACATATGAAATTGTGCTTATGATGATACGATGTGAAGGTTATGCCTATTTCCTATTCTAGTTTTGATTTAGGTTGAATGGCTATTGTATAAGCATGTGTATATCCATGTTAGAATAAAGTGTAGGTGCTGCGATTGATGAATTAAAATAATTAATAATCCCTTACCTATGTACCCCTAGGTGAATACATGAATATCCAAATCTAGGAGTCTTAAGTGTAAAATGAAGTTGACTTGTCTCCTATGTTAAATGTGTTGTGTGGTCTATATTTGAAAGTGTAATGTGGTATGAAGAGGGTGGATGCCTCAATGTATTGTTGATGGCCAATATGTGATCATGTTAACCAATGTACACACACTCAAACACAACATTTATCAACTTAGAAACACATAAGAAATCATTTAAACCAAATATCGCATTTATAGGAGTCACTTTACAGTAACCCATATTCACTGTAACAGTGATGTGCTTTTCTTTCCCTTTTAACACTTCCTAGCATGTAGTCTTCTCACTAAAGCTATTCTAAGATTCACTTAAGTAACACAAAGAGAGACCGTCCATACACCCTCTTATGTGTTCCTAAACGATCCTCAAGATTACTCATAATGAGACACATACACACCTACAATACACCAACATACATAACATATAATATATGACGATCTCCCGTAACAAGGTTATCAAAAGACTTACTTAAGTACTCCTAGAAGAGAACGCCCATACACTCTTTTCAAGGTGACCTAAATAATCCTTAAGACTTGCTAAGTTTAGATCATGTCAAACAGAAGAACCAACTTCCCTAACTAGAGTCATTCTCAAGACTTCCATAAGTGATCATCCCATACGCCCTGTTCAAACTTTAGCTAAGGAATCCTTAAGTCACTTTAGATTAGGTACTCATGCATTTGCATACTTTCTAACATAAATCATTAATTCATTAGTTCATTAAGACACATTAATCACATAAAGGACATTCAAGTAATGGTCTTGGAGAAGACCTAGGGACTCTTACTAACACTTTCAAAGCCTATTGTGCAATGTCTAGATAGCGTCCCATACCACCACCTAAACCTCATAAAACTTCTCTGATGCTAGTAGGTATCCCATATTATGAGAATAGGCAATAACCGACGTGGACAATGGTAGCAAAACATGGAATCCGGAGTTCTATCCCACTCTAGTGAGGTTTTTCTACTTGCCAATGGTACAACTTGGACACATCCCATGTAGCCACATGGTTAAGGAATATGAAGGACTTACTTTGCATTCTATACTCATACTTTAACTAGAACTACTTCCCTTACCATACTCACTCGGTGCTACCCTTCAATCACATTAAGGTTCATACAAAAGGGTTCCATATCAAGTTCATAATTCAATTACATTTACCCTACCAAAGAAAGGTTCACTAGGGCTACCTCCCAATGGCGACAAGAAGCTCATCATGACTTTCCTAAGGATTGATATGATGAAGTTCCAGCCAATCAACCTTAAGTTTGCCATTCATTACATGAAGGATACAATTACGGCTTTCGACTTCAAATTTCATAACTTTACCACTAGGTTCAAGGTTTCACATAAAGGACCCTCTTATCATCATTCAAGGTCTCACCTAACATTCATAAAAGACTAAGACACTTTATATCCTAAGTCAAGACATCACATATTCTCATTATACATGATTCAAGTAAGGCACTTAAGTCTACCTAAGCAAGACACAACATACTTCACTTTAGCACATATTATATGTCATTCTAGAAGCACATAGGAACAACCATTATCATCTTAAATTCACCCTATGTAATACTTCGAAAATAGCTTAGGTGATCTAGAGCCTAATATGTTGGTCTTGGTGTTATAATGTCATAAATATGCCTAAAATATAGATTATAGGCAGTAGCTATAAAATATTAGAGGTGTTGGAGTCAAACGTCAAGGGACGACTAAGACGTTTGACGACTAAGTCACCAAAATGTCTAAAATGTGGTTATATGTGTTTATGTGTGTTTCATGGTGTTTTAAGGTTTTTGATAGAGTTATTATAGCATGTATAGGCAGTGGTTAATGTTTCGTGAAGTTTGGAGGTTAATCGACCAAGAACGTCCAAGGCGTTCGAAAGATATGCCTTGAGTCGACCTTGTACGTCTTGGCGTGTTTCATTGAGTTTTGCGTGTTCGTTTTGGATGAATTTCATGTGAGAGGTGTTAAACTTATAGACGATCGTATTTAGGTTGGAAACATCCGGTAAATTATCCCCAAGGACCATCAAAGATTCCTTGAAGTAGGACCCAAAAATCTGTGTGCAGGCTGTCCCAAGAAGAACTTGGCGACGGAGCAGTCAACGGCCAGTTGTGGCTGTGACGCCCCGTCTCAGGGTCCCGTCGTGGGGGACTAAACCAAGGGTGAAGATTGGAGCCATGGGAAGCCACTGTAGCCACCGATGGAGGCCTGTGACGGCCCGTCGAGACAGTGATGACCCGTCAAAGGTGAGTCGTCGCGCAAACCTGTTCCTGCGCAGGTGTTGCTGCCAAGCCAAGGGGTGGATTGTAAATTCACCACACTTATAAATTTAAGTGTTGGAAGGTTATTTGAGAGTCTTATGGGTATTTTAATTAACTATATAAGTAGTTAACAACCTAGAGACTTCATTCTTCCAAATTGAAAACCTAAAACACTTAGAAAATATCCCAAAGACTCCATTGAAGTCCAAATTGAATAAGCATCTTGGTGTGGCATTTTGAGTGGAAATTCTTCATCAAAGTGAATAATTATCATCCTTGAGGTATGGCTTTTGGTCCTTGAAACTCGTTTCATCAAGGAGCCCAACTCTCAAGATGTTTTTTAAAGTTTTCTAAAGTGAATTGTCCAATTTCGGGATTCTACCATGGGTTCTTGCATAAATGATTTCTAAACATTGAATTATGATCTAATTGATATTGTATTGATTATTTTAACATAAATTACCTATGAACTCATGTAAATTGATGAACCCTAGTTTTGACTACTTATTGGGTTACTTGATATTAAGCTAATATTTATGAATTATTATGTAGTTTCTTATGGGCTTTCTAATGATATAAGAATTGTATTCAATTGATATCTAATTGATATTAGATTTTTAAACCTAGATTGGATTGATGTAGATTCATTGAGTTTTATGGTTATTGCTTTGAATTATTGTTCATGGCCATGGGTAAGGGCCTTGTGATGTTGAATTGGTTGATTTGACATTGAATTGAAGTGTTGATGAGGGGATGAAAGTATGATGCCCCATTTTCTTTAATTTGATATTAATTATACTTCGATTCTGTTATGCTTGGTATGGTCCACTTATGGTGGCGGTGTTATGTGTTTTACTTACAATTTACGTGGCCTTGTCGGCGTTACTTTATGCAATATTATGAGCATGGCCTTATTGGCAACTACTTGAAGTTATGTGGCTATTTGTATAGTTTGATTATGTGAAGCATGAAATTACCTATCTGCATATGAAGTTATATAGTCATGTATGTGTTCTTTAAGTTATGTTGCCTTAAGTGATCATGTTACACTTTGACTTGACATTATGAGAGTAGTGTTAGGTTAAGTCTTGGTTGTTCCTACTTGACTTTATGAGTGTATGTGGAGTATATTAATGATGTTATGATGATATTTAGGGTGACTTGAAGATGTTAGGTTGTTTTAGAGGTGTTTCTAGAATGACTTGTATTATGTGTTAAAAGTGAAGTATGTGATGTCTTGTCTTGATTGACTTGTATCTCTTGCTTGATGTATATATGATTATGGATATGTGTTGCCTTAATTTAGGGTGTTATAACTCTTAGTCTTTAATGTATGAATGACATGCGACTTTAAATGATGTTATGAGAGTCTTTTATGTGCAAACCTTGACTTAAGGGGAAGGTTAAGATTGATTAAAGTGTAAGCCGTAGTGGTATCCTTCAAAGTAAAGAAATGATGGACTTAAGGTTAGTTGAATGGAACGTCATCATGTTAATACTTAGGAAAGTCATCTTGAGCTTCTTATCGCCATTGTGAGGTAGCCCTAGTGGACCTTCCTTGGTAGGGTAAATGTAATGGGGTTATGAACTAGATATGGAACCCTTTTATGTAAACCTAATGTATGAAATACTCTATGAGAAAGAAGGCTAGCACCGAGTGAGTATGGCAAAGGGAAGTAATTCTAGTTAAGTATGAGACTAGAATACAAAGAAGCCATTCATATTCCTTAACCATGTGCCTATATGGGATGTGTGTAAGTTCTACCATTGGCAAGTAGAACAACCTCATCGGAGTAGGATAGAACTCCGAATTCCATGTCTTGCTACCATGGTCTATATTGGTTATTGCCTATTCTCATCATGTGGAATACCTATTAGCATTAGATAAGTTTATGAGGTTTAGGTGGTGGTATGGGACGCTATCTAGACATTACACAGTAGCCTTTGAAGGTGTTATGTGGAATTTCCTAGGTCTTGTCCAAGACCATTATGTGAGTGTCTTATGTGATGTATTATGTGAGTGTCTTATGTGATGTATAAGTCTTAATGAACTAATGAATGACCTATGTTAGTAACTATGTAAATGAATGAGTACCTAATCTAAAGTGGCTTAAGTATTCCTTAGCTAAAGTGTGAGGAGGGCATGGAAGGATGATCTCTTCATGTCTTATCTCTGAAAGTCTTGAGGATGACTCTAGTTAGGGAAGTTGGTTAATCTTGTTGACATGCTCTAAGCTTTAGGTAGTCTTAAGGACTATTTAGGTAATCTTGAAGAGGTCACTATCGACATTATCTTCTTGATTTACTTAAGTAGGTCTTTTGACAGCCTTTGGGTAGAGAATGTCATATCACCTATGGTTGGTGATTTAGTGAGAATGATTCTACTATAAGGAGTCCATAGGATCACTTGAGTGTGTGTGTAAGGGATTGTGTCATATCACCTATGGTTAGTGATTTAGTGAGAATGATTCTACTATAAGGAGTCCATAGGATCACTTGATTGTGTGTGTAAGGGATTGTATGGGCGGTTCCTTCACATTTTACTTATGGGAGACATAGTATTCATGATTGGTAGAGAAATCTCACAATGATGTTTATGATTGCTTTGTAAGTATGTATGTAACTCATTGTAGGTAATCTTAAGGGTCGTTTAGGCATATCTAGAGAGGGTGTATGGGCGGTCTCTCTTTGTGTGACTGAAGTGAATCTTAGGATGACTTTAAGTGAGGGAATTACATGCTAGAAGTTGGTTATTTAAGGAGTTAGTAAGTCACTGAAACAGTGAAGTCAATTCACTGTAAAGTGAATTGAACTTACTGTAAAGTGATGCCTAAATTTGGTATTCTTGATTAATTGTTTTCTTATGTTTTTCTAAATGGATTAATGATGTTATTACGATTAAAATATGATTTGTAAAATGAAAAGATGCATATTTCCAATAAAGTCCATTTTCATGATTTTTATGCATAATGCCATACTTAGTACATGTGCTTGTACTAATTCAATGCTCTATTTTCTATCTATAGTTCTTAATAGGTGAAGGGCTTGTGAAGTGAAGACTTGGATATAGAAGGATCGTCCAAGGAGAAGTTGAAGTATGTCCTCAATTGACTCGAGGGCATATGTCTTTTATGTTTTCTTTGAAGTGTTGTAATAGACTATGTCTTTCTATTTTCGTATTGAAGTATGGGCCGTGTCCCAAGTATTCTTGTGTCTTAAGATGATGAGATTGAGACTTAGTGTTTTTCCTAGTTTCTACTTATATGAAAGAGTTTAAAGACTTCTATATTGTTTTATGAAAAGTTTTAATTCCGCACTACTTTTCACTATGTATATGCAATGAATGATATGAAAGAGGCTTGTCTTAGAACTCCGAGAGTTCGACGACGCCGGTTACAATCCAAGATTGTACTCTAACTTCTAGGGTATGGTTTTGGGATGTGACAAGCGTTGTATCAGAGCATAGGTTGGTGAAAGTGGTTTTAGGAATCAAAAAAATCTCATCAAGTCACGTCTAGTAGAGTCTTGACCATCGGTGTGAGTCGTGACACATCTATGGGCAAGGGCTATAGGACGATAGAGTTTCCCTTTTTTCTACTCCTATGTCATGCGGTAGAGTATATGTTATGATTATCCTTCTTATGTGTTTCCTTGTGTTTCTAGGAGATGAATACTACAAGGATGGTCGCTAAAAGGTTGGAAGAGGAGAGGGTGAATGAGGAGATTCCTCCTCAAGTTGAGCAACTTGAGCAAGTTACTCAAGGTGCTCAAGGTGCTCAAGGTGCTCAAGTGCCTCCCCAAGGTGATTATGTTCCTAATGGGGTGGAGGTAATGAGGTTCCGTTGATTCATCCGGAGTTGACTACTCAAGAGATTAGAGGGTCTTTGAAGGCTTTAGTTCAAGCCATAACTACTCAAATAAATTTGAGTATGATGCCTAGGGTTGTGGAGAGCACTATGACTTCTAGGTTGAGAGACTTTGTGAGGATGATTCCTCCTATCTTTCATGGCTCTAAGGTAAATGAGGATCCCCAAGAGTTTCTTGATGAAGTGTACAAGGTGTTGAATGCTATGGGGGTTACATCTAGAGAGAAGGCGGAATTGCCTACATACCAATTGAGGGATGTTTCTCAAATTTGGTATACTCAATGGAAGGACAATAGGCCGGAGGATTCGGGTCCTATTGAGTGGAAAGAGTTTAAAGGAGCTTTTCTTGGCAAGTACTTTCCCCGAGAGAGGAGAGAAGTCAAGGGGGAGGAGTTTATTAATCTCAAGCAAGGCAATATGAGTGTTGAGGAGTACTCTTTGAAATTCTCAACATTATCTAGGTATGCTCCTTCTCTTGTGTCCAATCCAAGAGATGAAATGAGTCGCCTTTGTACCGGAGTATCCGACTTGGTGAATGAAGAATGTCGTACCGCTATGCTTCATGATGATATGACCCTATCTAGACTCATGGTGTATGCACAATCTATTGAGGAGTCTAAACATAGGATGATGGCTAGAAGTTTGAAAAGGAGTGTTGCTAGTGATCAAGAGCAACCTAGGTTCAAGAAAAGAGTTCAATCTCAAGAAGAGCCTAGGAGGGCTAAGATGAGGTTTGAGAAAGGAGGTAGTTCCAAGGATGGCAAACCTACTTGTGCCAATTGTGGCAAGAAACACTATGGTGAGTGTCTATTGGGTAACGGGAATTGCTTTGGTTGTGGTAAGGAAGGCCATAAGGCTAGGGATTGTCCTATGATTGCTTCTAGAGGTAGAGAGGGTAAGCAAGTTGCTCCTAGTGTTCCAAAGGAAGATGCTCCAACTAAGAGGCGTTTCTATGCACTCCGTACTAGAGTTGAGAAATCGGATGAGAATGAGGGTGATGATGATATTGGTAAGTTATCTTTCTTTTGTTAAGATTTGAGTTCCTTCTAAGTGGGGGAGTATGGTTTGTAGATGGGATAGAAGTTCTTGAATTTGTTGCTTGTGCATGATGTATAGGAGTTTGGTTGAAATTGAATTTCATTTACCTCTTGCATTGTGTATTTTATGAAACTTTGAGTATGTTATAAGGTGTGTTTATATGATGTTACTTTGCATATTAGCATGTTCATATCATGAATTACCTTAAATGAGCATTTTTGGAAAATTTGCTAAAAATCACTGTAGCTTGTTAAACTGCTCACTGTAAAATTTTGGTTAAAATGACTATTTGATTCGTTCGTCTAAAATTGAGGTAATGTGGTTATAACTGATGTATATGAGTAGGGTATTGAGTACAAAATGAGTTTTTGCTATTTGGATTGAAGCATGTGAGTTTTGTAGGTTAACGAGTTATAGAATTGTCTTCTAGTTTCTTGTGCTGTTGCGAATATCTTGACTATGTGAAGTTGATGTTTTCCTCTTGGATATGTGCTGTATGGTTTGGTTATGTGCTTCTATATTGAGTCTCTTATCTTGGAAGTGTTCGGAGAGTGGCAAGTGTCATTCGAGGACGAATGTTGTCCAAGTGTGGGAGATTGTAATACCTCGAAAATAGCTTAGGTGCTCTAGAGCCTAATATGTTTGTCTTGGTGTTCTAATGTCCTAAATATTCCTAAAATATAAAATATAGGCAGTAGCTAAAATATTAGAGCTGTTGGAAGTCAAACGTCAAGGGACGACTAAGAGGTTTGACGACTAAGTCACAAAAATGTCTACAATGTGGTTATGTGTTTTTATATGTGTTTCATGGTGTTTTAAGGTTCTTAATAGAGTTATAATATCATGTATAGGCAGTGGTTCAAGTTTCGTGAAGTTTGGAGGTCAATTGACCAAGAACGTCCAAGGCATTCGAAAGAATGCCTTGAGTTGACCTTGTACGTCTAGGTGTGTTTCGTTGATTTTTACGTGTTCGTTTTGGATAAATTTCATGTGAGAGGTGTTAAACTTATAGAAAATCGTATTTGGGTTGGAAACGTCCGGGAAATTATCCCCAAGGACAATCAAAGGGTCCTTCAAAAAGGACCCAAAAATCAGTGTGCAGGCTGTCCCATGAAGACCTTGGCGACGGAGCAGTCAACAGCCAGTCGTGGCTGTGACGCCCCATTTCAGGGTCCCGTCGTGGGGGACTTAACCAAGGGTGAAGATTGGAGACTTGGGAAGCCACTATAGCCACCGACGGAGGCCTGTGATGGCCAGTCGAGACAGTGACGCCCCATCAAGGGTGAGTCGTCGCGAGCACCTGTTCCTGCGCAGGTGTTGCTTCCAAGCCAAGGGGTGAATTGTAAATTCACCCCACTTCTAAATTTAATTGTTGGACGGTTATTTGAGGGTCTTATGGGTATTTTAATTAACTATATAAGTAGTTAACAACCTAGAGACTTCATTCTTCCAAATTGAAAACCCAAAACACTTAGAAAATATACCAAAGACTCCATTGAAGTCCAAATTGAAGAAGCATCTTGGTGTGGCGTTTTGAGTGGAAATTCTTCATCAAAGTGAAGAATTACTTGAGGTATGACTTTTGATCCTTGAAACTCGTTTCATCAAGGAGCCCAACTCTCAAGATGTTTTTCAAAGTTTTCTAAAGTGAATTGTCCAATTTCGGGATTCTACCATGGGTTCTTGCATAAATGATTTCTAAACATTTAATTATGATCTAATTGATATTGTATTTATGATTTTAACATAAATTACCTATGAACCCATGTAAATTGATGAACCCTAGTTTTGACTACTTATTGGGTTACTTGATATTAAGCTAATATTGATGAATTGTTATGTAGTTTCATATGGGCATTCTAATGATATAAGAATTATATTAAATTGATATCTAATTGATCTTAGATTGTTAAATCAATATTGTATTGATTTAGATTCATTGAGTTTTATGGTTATTGCTTTGAATTATTGTTCATGGCCATGGGTAAGGGCCTTGTGATGTTGAATTTGTTGATTTTGCATTGAATTGAAGTGTGGATGAGGGGATGAAGGTATGCTGCCCCATTTTCATTAATTTGATATTAATCTATTGTGCTTGGTATGGTCCACTTATGGTGGCGGTGTTATGTGTTTTACTTGCAATTGACGTGGCCTTGTCGGCGTTACTTTATGCAATATTATGAGCATGGCCGTATTGGCAACTAATTGAAGTTATGTGGCTATTTGTGTAGTTTGATTATGTGAAGCATGACATTACCTATCTACATGTGAAGTGATATAGTCATGTATGTATTCTTCTAGTTATGTTGCCTTAAGTGATCATGTTAGACTTTGACTTGACATTATGAGAGTAGTGTTAGGTTAAGTCTTGGTTATTCCTACTTGACTTTATGAGTCTATGTGGAGTATATTAATGATTTTATGATGATATATAGGGTGACTTGAAGATGTTAGGTTGTTTTAGAGGTGTTTCTAGAATGACTTGTATTATCTGTTAAAAGTGAAGTATGTGATATCTTGTCTTGGTTGACTTGTATCTCTTGCTTGATGTATATATGATTATGGATATGTGATGCCTTGATTTAGGGTGTTATAAATATTATTTTTGAATGTATGAATGACATGTGACTTTAAATGATGTTATGAGATCTTTTATTGGCAAACCTTGACTTAAGGGGAAGGTTAAGATTGATTGAAGTGTAAGCCGTAGTGGTATCCTTGAAAGTAAAGAAATGATGGACTTAAGGTTAGTTGGCTAGAACGGTATCATATTAACACTTAGGAAAGTCATCATGAGCTTCTTATCGCCATTGTGATGTAGCCCTAGTGGACCTTCCTTGGTAGGGTAAATGTATTGGGGTGATGAACTAGATATGGAACCTTTTTATGTAAACCTTAATGTGATTTAATCTATGAGAATGAAGTCTATCACCGAGTGAGTATGGTAAGGGAAGTAGTTATACTTAAAGTATGAGGATAGAATGCAAAGTAGGACTTCCGCCTCATGAGACCTACTTGGATAGTCATCACAACTACCAGATGTGGCTTTCCTTTCTACTTGGAGTCTGGACCCTTGCTAGACTGTCCATCTCACTTTGCATATCCACTTGGAGTCAAGCATATACTTTAAGGTTTTCTTGTCAAGCCTTGCTCAACTTTTCACTCATGGAGGAATTTCCTTGAAAATCTCTCTGTGCTCAAGTGAATGTATCACTTTCATTCAATCACCCTAAATCTACAACCAACACAACCAACCTAAGGTCCATTATTCATCAATTCATCTTATCTTCATTCATAGGTAGATTATAGGATTTTATAGCCTTAGCTTTCTTTTCTCATTGTTCATTATTAGTAAACATCATCACAATCATCCTCATTATGAAATTACCCCCAAAGAATTAGACACCAATGGCCATAAGCCCTATAAAAGATACTACATTTAGTCTCTCATGATTCATACCCAATTACATGTTAACCTATTCAATTATCTTATTAGAAGGCAATTCTAGTCATGCATGATCACATAGGTTCAATTTCATCTTTACAAGTCAATACCAACATAGATAAATTAAGCCTAGTTTAATTCATATCTAGGTAATTCAATCATGATCAAATAGTATAGAATACAACTAAATAAAAAGTATCAACATAAAACCTTCATCTAGCCTCTAATGGCCTAAAATCACCATGATCACCTTCAACTTCAATTACCACAATTCACTATGAAATCATCATGAAAAAATTTCATAATCATCATATAGACATCATTGAATGCTACTTACTAGATTGGGATTACGATCAATCCTTACCCACAATGCAATCATAACCCTCTCTAGATTGGGGTTCTTTGGATTGACAATTGAAGGGAAACTAGGGGGGCTTCATGGATGGAAGAGTACATGAATGAATAAGCTTCACAAACTTTATATTAGTGCCTTAATCCTAGCTTGAACCCTTGGAGAAATCGTCCTAAGCTGCTCCCCCAATTCTTCTTATTCTTCAATGTTGTTCTTGAGAACTCTATTGTGAGAGAGAGGTTTTGATTTGGAGTATAGAGTCTAAGGGGTCTATTATTGTTTAAATACTCCTAAAATACCTAAAAGCACCTAATGTAACCGCCCATGCATTTATTTGAACGTGGGGTGAATTCCCCAATTCAACCCTCCACTTTATAGTGAGCTGCGAGAAATTGCAGACCCATCGACGGACCGTTGGTTGGACGACGGTCCATCGTACAGCTCCGTAGTCTTGTTCATAGAGGCACCATTTGGGTGCTTAGCTCAAGAAACTAGGTGTCAACCTACGTCCCCCATCAATGGAGCGTCAATGGACCTACGGTCGGTTGGTTCCCCTCGTTGGTGGGGACTGGTTTTTACAACTTTTCTCCTAATTTAGGTCCCTCTTCAACGACCCTTAGGTGGGTCCTTGGGGATTTGTGCCCAAACATTTCCACCCTAAATACGTACTTCTAGGTGTTAGGAACCATCCCTATCAGTTGGAGTGTCACATCCGGGGAGCCCCCCTTAGACATAAACGGCGTCGTTGTCCTCTTTGAGGACTAAGACTAGTATCTTAGCATACATCATTACAATCATAGGTTAAAAATGCGAAAAATTTAAAACTTTTCAATACTACTACATTGAAGTTTATATAGACCTCTACATACAAATAATATATTCATATCTAGTATACATAGACCCTTCGTATAAGAAGATTACTTAGTCTTTTACTTTTATTGAACATAAATATAGATCAGATATAACATAGTCTCAAATGGATGTCTCATCTCATAACCATCTAACAAGATTATAACAATTTGGGCCTAGCCCATACATCAATGTAAAAGAGCCACATATTGTCTATAAAATTCGTACTCAAATGAAAAAGAGAAAGAACATAAGAGTCTTTCAACTAAAAGAAAACTCGATATTGGCATCGCCCTCGGAAAGTGAGGACCTACCCACTTGGATGATTGAGAAATTCCATGTCTTCTTCAAAGTCGTCTCAAAAGCCTTCAACGACCGAAACCTAAAATGTTTGGGAAAATAGAGAAAATGGGGTTAGTACACTACGTGTACTAAGTATGAGACCATATGAACATGTAAGATCAAATCATGCTAAAAATGGACATTTCATTAAAACATGCTTATTTACATTTAGAAAGCCTTATGCATATCCATGAGAACCATTCCAATCAATAATGCATATTCATTAAGTCTAAAGCATGTTCATCACAAGACTAACAATACTAAGTCTAGTCAAGTCAACATGCATATCACATAATTAGACACATAGTTATAGCAACTCTATCATAAAGTTATCATAGTAACAAGCATAGATACGAGTTCATTTCAACATAATCAAAGCAATACAATCACCCATGAACCCTCATTAAGTCAACAAATACAATGACCAAGCAAAGACCCATAACCTTAGTCATTCAAGTAACCCAACAAGAACCATGACTAATATCCAACTTCACATAGCATATCATCTAAGAGTACATATCATCATAATTTAACACTAGAGAACAAACACATGTTCATAGGAGTAACAAACATCACATAGTAGCAATTTCATGTATTATCATCATATTATAGCCATTTACATTTATAAGCATGTACATACATAAGAAAAACCTCCCAAGGCTTCCCTCAAGACAAAGTATTCCAAGGCATAGGTAGAGTCCCATACCCCTACTGAGTCTAAATCAAACCTCTTAGGTCACCCTAGTCGATTAGTACTTCGTTACATCATTTTAGTTCAGGTAAACTTGCCTTAACCGACATAGATTACAAGATCTAAGTGTGGAATCCGGTGTTGTAAAACCTTACACCGATGGAAGGTGGTCTACCGGCCAAATTAAAATCCAACATAAACGTAGCTTTCTAGGTGGATCCACTAGCTAGTCTTCCGATGGGGGCAACAATGTAAGACCTTGAAAATAACCTAGTTTAACTAGAGCGTAACATGTTGGTATTAATGTTCTAAGGTACTAAATATGTCTAATATATGATATAGAGGCAGTAGCTAAGGTATTAGGTGTGATGGGAGTCAAACGTCAAGGGACGACTAAGACGTTCGACGACTAAGTCACCTAAATATCTCTTATGTGGTTCTATGTGTTTATGTGTATTTAATGGTATTTTAAGGTTCTTAATTAAGTTATTATAGCATGTATAGAAAGTGTGTCAAGTTTCGAGAAGTTTGGAGGTCAAACGGTCAAGAACGTCCAAGTCGTTCGAAAGATATTCCTTGAATCGACCTTGTGTGTCTATGCATGTTTCGTTGAGTTTATGTGTTCATTTTGTATGAAATTTATGTGAGAGGTGTAAAACTCATAGATGATCGTTTTTGGGTTGGAAACGTCCAGTAAATTATCCCCAAGGACCATTCAAGGGTCCTTGAGGAAGGACCCAAAATTAGTGTGCAGGCTGTCCCAGGCAGGACTTGGCGACGGAGCAGTCAACGGACCGTTGGCCTGATGACGCCCCTTCAAAGGGTCCCGTCAAGAAAGACTTATCCTTGAGGGAAGTTTGCTACCTTGGCAGGCCACTGTTGCCAACGACGGAGGCCTGTGATGCCCCATCGAGGCAGTCGTCGAGTGAGGCCTGTGTTCTTGCGCAGGCTGCTGTCCACTTAAGGGTGAATTGGTAAATTCACCACACTTCTAAATTATGTCATGGACGGTTTATTAAGGGTATTTTGGGTATTTTAAATGAGTATATAAGTGTTTAACACTTAGAGAAATTCATTCTTAAAAAAAAAAAAAAAAAGTCCCTTAGAAATCCCAAAGACTCCATTGAAGTCCAAATTGAAGGAACAGCTTGGTGTGGCGTTTTGAGTGGAAATTCTTCATCAAAGTGAAGAATTATCATCCTTGAGGTATGTATTTTGATCCTTGAAACGTGTTTCATCAAGGAGCCCAACTTTCAAAGATGTTTTCAAAGTTTTCAAAGAGGAAATTGTCCAATTTCATAATTCTTCCATGGGTTCTTGCATTAAAGGTTTTCAAACGTCTATTTGGATTAGATTGATGTTATATTTATGATTTTAACCTAAATTACCTATGAACCCATGAAATTGATGAACCTAAGATTTTGACTAAATTATGGGTTACTTGATATTGTCTTAATGTTGATGAATTCATGTGTAGTTTCTTATGGGCTTTCTATTGATGTAATAATTGTCTTCAATTGTTGTAGAATTGAACTTAGATTGTTGAATCAATATTGAATTGGTTTGGATTTCATTGATTCCTATAATTGTGTATTGAATTGATGTTCATGGCCATGGGTAATGGCCTTATGATGTTGAATTTGGTGATTTGGTATTGGCTTGAAGAGTTGAGGATGAAGAGGTAGTATGCTTCCCTAATTCCTTTATTTTAATGTTAATTTAACTTCAATTATGTTATGATTGGTTTGGTCCACCTTTGGTGGCTGTGCTATGTGAATTGATGTGGCCTTGTCGGCTTTATTTTCTAGTACATTGATGATCATGGCCTTGTCGGCACTACTTGAACTTATATGGCTATTTGTGTAGTTGATTTGATGATGTATAATAATATCTACCTATATGTGGAAGTATGTTCTAGACTATTGATGCTAACTAGTTAATCATGTTGTGCTTTGACTATATGTTATGGTGTAGTCTTAGAGTTGATACATGGTTATTCCTAATTTGGCTATGAGTCTAAAATGGTTAGTTTGATAATGTTATGGTAATGGACAGGTTGACTTAATAAGGCTAAGGGTCATTTCTTAGAGTCTAAAAGAAGATAGGTTATATGTGTTAAATGAAAGTATGTTGTGTCTTGCTTAGGTAGACTTGTGTCCGTTACTTGATGCTTATGTGAATATGTGATGTCTTGACTTAGGAACCTAAAGGGTCTTAGTCTTGAATAAATGAATATAGGTGTGACCTTGAATGATGATAAAAGGGTCATTTACGTGGAACCTTAAACCAAGTGGTAAGGTTATGAATCGTGAAGTAGTAAGTCGTAATGGTATCCTTCATGTAATAAGTGATGGACTTAAGGTTGATTGGATGGAACGTCATCATATCATACCTTAGGAAAGTCGCGATGAGATTCTTGTCTCCATAGTGAGATAGCCCTAATGGACCTTGCTATGGTAGGGTAAATGTAATTTGGTCATGAACATGTTATGGGACCCATTTGTATCAGCCTTGACGAGAATTGTCCTATGAGAACTAAGGCTAGCACCGAGTGAATGTGGTAAGGGGAAGTAGTTCTAGTTAAGTATGAGACTAGAATAAAAAGTATGCCCTTCATATTCCTTAACCATGTGCCTACGTGGGATCTTTATGTTCTACCATTAGCAAGTACAACCCCTCATCGAAGTAGGATAGAACTTCGGATTCCATGCTTTGCTACCATGGCCTATGTCGGTTATTTCCTATTCTCATCATATGGAATACCTATTAACATTTGATAAGTTTATGAGGTTTAGGTGGTGGTATGGGACGCTACTTAGACATTGCAAAATAGACTTTGATGGTGTTATGTGGAGTTCCTAGGTCTTGTCTAAAACCATTACTTGAATGTCCTTTATGTGATGTATGTCTTCTAAATGAGCTAATAAACTAATGACTTATGTTAGAAAGTATGTAAATGAATAAGTACCTAATATAAAGTAACTTAAGGAGTCCTTAGTTAAGGTGTGAAGAGGGCATATGAGACGATCTCTTTATGACTTTTTGGAAATCTTGAGTATGACTCTAGGTAGGGAAAAGGTTTGGTGTTGTTGACATGATCTAAGCCTTAGGTAGTCTTAAGAAATATTTAGGTAATCTTGAAGAGGTCACTATGGACGTTATCTTCTTGATTTACTTAAGTAGGTCTTTTGATAGCCTTTGGAAGGGGAATGTACTATCATTTATGTGTTGGTGATTTGGTGAGAATGATTCTATCCTAGGGAGTCTATTGGATCTCTTGAGTGTGTGTGTAATGGATTATATGGGCGGTTGCTTCACAATCCACTCAAGTGAGACTTAGAGTCACCTTTGGTAGAAGAATCTTACCTTGATTTTTAGGATGCTTTGTAAGTGTGTATGTGACTCATTATAAGTAATCTTAAGGGTCGTTTAGGCACATCAAGAGAGGGTGTATGGGCGGTCTCTCTTTGTGTGACTTGAGTGAATCTTAGGGTGACTTTAAGTGAGGGAATTACATGCTAGAATATGTTAAAAGGGAAGGCTAGGACTTCACTGTAGAATGGACTTCACTGTATAGTGAAGTGAACTCACTGTAAAGTGAGCTTTAAATTTATGATTTTGGTTTTAATGTTTTCTTATGTGTTTCTATGTTGATAATTGATGTTGTTATGATTAAAATATGATTTGTATAATGAAAAGATGCATATTTCCAATAAAGTCCGTTTCATTATTTTTATGCATAATGCCATACTTAGTACATGTGGTTGTACTAATTCCATGCTTTATTTTCTATCTATAGTTCTTGGTAGGTGAAGAACTTTGAAGAGAAGACTTGGACTTAGAAGATCGTTCAAGAGAAATTGAAGTATGTCCTCATTTGACTCGAGGGCATATATGTCATTTTATGTTTCTTTTATAAAGTTTTGTAATAGACAATTAGTAGTATGTTTTGAATTCGTATGGGCCGTGTCTCAAGTATTTTTGTGTCTTAAGATGATGATCGAGACTTAGTGTTTTCCTATTTTCTACTTATATGAAAGAGTTTAAAGACTTCAATATTGTTTTATGAAAAGTTTTAATTCCGCACTACTTTTCATTATGTATATGCGATGAATGATATGAGAGGCTTGTCGTAGACCCCCGAGAGGTCGACGAAGCCGGTTACTATCCAAGATTGTACCCTAACTTCTAGGGTATGGTCTCGGGTTGTGACAAGCTTGGTGTCCCAGGCAGTCCTTGGCGACGGAGCAGTCAACTGCCCGTTGGCCTGATGACGCCCCGTCAAAGGGTCCCGTCGTGAGGGACTTAGCCTTGAGGGAAGTTTGCTACCTTGGAAGGCCAGTGTTGTCAACGACGGAGGCCTGTGATGCCCCTTCATGGCCGTGATGCCCCGTCGAGGCAGTCGTCGAGTGAGGCCTGTGTTCGTGCGCAGGCTGCTGTCTACTTAAGGGTGAATTGGTAAATTCACCCCACTTCTAAATTAAGTCATGGACGGTTTATTAAGGGTATTTTGGGTATTTTAAATGAGTACATAAGTGTTTAACACTTGGAGAAAATCATTCTTCAAAAAAAAAAAAAGTCCCTTAGAAATCCCAAAGACTCCATTGAAGTCCAAATGGAAGGAACAACTTGGTGTGGCGTTTTGAGTGGAAATTCTTCATCAAAGTGAAGAATTATCATCCTTGAGGTATGACATTTGATCCTTGAAACTCGTTTCAACAAGGAGCCCAACTTTCAAAGATGTTTTCAAAGTTTTCAAAGAGGAAATTGTCCAATTTCATAATTCTTCCATGGGTTCTTGCATTAGAGGTTTTCAAACGTCTATTATGGATTAGATTGATGTTATATTGATGATTTTAACCTAAATTACCTATGAACCCATGAAATTGATGAACCTAAGATTTTGACTAAATTATGGGTTACTTGATATTGACTTAATGTTGATGAATTCATGTGTAGTTTCTTATGAGCTTTCTATTGATGTAAGGATTGTAATCAATTGTTGTAGAATTGATATTAGTTTGTTGAATCTATATTGAATTGTTTTGGATTTCATTGATTCTTATAATTATGTATTGAATTGATGTTCATGGCCATGGGTAAGGGCATTATGATGTTGAATTTGGTGATTTGGTATTGGCTTGAAGAGTTGAGGATGAAGAGGTAGTACGCTGCCCTTATTCCTTTATTTTAATATTAATTTTACTTCAATATGTTATGATTGGTTTGGTCCACCTTTGGTGGCGGTGCTATGTGAATTGATGTGGTCTTGTGAGCATTATTTTCTAGTACATTGATGATCATGGCTTTGTCGGCACTACTTGAACTTATATGGCTATTTGTGTAGTTGATTTGATGATGTATAATAATATCTACCTATATGTGGAAGTATGTGCTAGACTATTGATGCTAACTAGTTAATCATGTTGGGCTTTGACTATGTGTTATGGTGTAGTCTTAGAGTTGATACATGGTTATTCCTAATTTGGCTATATGAGTCTAAAATGGTTAAGTTGATAATGTTAAGGTAATGGATAGGTTGACTTAATAAGGCTAAGGGTCATTTCTTAGAGTCTAAAAGAAGATAGGATATATGTGATAAATGAAAGTATATTGTGTCTTGCTTAGGTAGACTTGTGTCCCTTACTTGATGCTTATGTGAATATGTGATGTCTTGACTTAGGAACCTAGAGGGTCTTAGTCTTGAATAAATGAATATAGGTGACACCTTGAATTATGATAAAAGGGTCATTTCGTGGAACCTTGAACCAAGTGGTAAGGTTATGAATCGTGAAGTAGTAAGTCGTAATGGTATCCTTCAGGTAATGAGTGATGGACTTAGGGTTGATTGTTTGGAACGGCATCATGTCATACCTTAGGAAAGTCGCGATGAGCTTCTTGTCTCCATAGTGAGATAGCCCTAATGGACCTTGCTATGGTAGGGTAAATGTAATTGGGTCATGAACATGTTATGGGACCCATTTGTATGAGCCTTGATGAGAATTGTCCTATGAGAACTAAGGTTAGCACCGAGTGAAAGTGGTAAGGGAAAGTATTTCTAGTTAAGTATGAGACTAGAATACAAAGTATGCCCTTCATATTCCTTAGTCATGTGCCTATGTGGGATCTCTATGTTCTACCATTGGCAAGTAGAACACCTCATCGAAGTAGGATAGAACTTCGGATTCCATGCTTTGCTACCATGGTCTATGTCGGTTATTGCCTATTCTCATCATATGGAATACCTATTAACATTTTATAAGTTTATGAGGTTTAGGTGGTGGTATGGGACGCTACTTAGACATTGCATAATAGACTTTGAAAGTGTTATGTGGAGTTCCTAGGTCTTGTCTAAGACCATTACTTGAATGTCCTTTATGTGATGTATGTCTTCTAAATGAGCTAATAAAATAATGACTTATGTTATAAAGTATGTAAATGAATAAGTACCTAATCTAAAGTAACTTAAGGACTCCTTAGTTAAGGTGTGAAGAGGGCATATGGGATGATCTCTTTATTACTTATCTTTGTAAGTCTTGAGTATGACTCTAGGTAGGGAAAAGGTTTGGTGTTGTTGACATGATCTAAGCCTTAGGTAGTCTTAAGAAATATTTAGGCAATCTTGAAGAGGTCACTATTGACGTTATCTTCTTGATTTTCTTAAGTAGGTCTTTTGATAGCCTTTGGAAGGAGAATGTCCTATCATTTATGTGTTGGTGATTTGGTGAGACTGATTCTATCCTAGGGAGTCTATTGGATCTCTTGAGTGTGTGTGTAATGGATTGTATGGGCGGTTGCTTCACAATCCACTCAAGTGAGACTTAGAGTCACCTTTGGTAGAAGAATCTTACCTTGATGTTTAGGATGCTTTGTAAGTGTGTATGTGACTCATTATAAGTAATCTTAAGGGTCGTTTAGGCACATCTAGAGAGGCTGTATGGGCGGTCTCTATTTGTGTGACTTAAGTGAATCTTAGGGTGACTTTAAGTGAGGGAATTACATGCTAGAAGATGTTAAAAGGGAAGGCTAGGACTTCACTGTAACAGTGAATGGACTTCACTGTACAGTGAAGTGAACTCACTGTAAAGTGAGCTTTAAGTTTATGATTTTGGTTTAATGTTTTCTTATGTGTTTCTATGTTGATAATTGATGTTGTTATGATGATTTCTAAAATTAAAAGATGCATATTTCCAATAAAGTCCATTTTCATGATTTTTACGCATAATGCCATACTTAGTACATGTGGTTGTACTAATTCCATGCTTTATTTTCTATCTATAGTTCTTGGTAGGTGAAGAGCTTTGAACAAAAGACTTGGACTTAGACGATCGTTCAAGAGAAGTTGAAGTATGTCCTCATTTGACTCGAGGGCATATATGTTATTTTATGTTTCTTTTATGAAGTTTTGTAATCGACTATTAGTAGTATGTTTTGAATTCAAATGGGCCGTGTCCCAAGTATTTTCGTGTCTTAAGATGATTATCGAGACTTAGTGTTTTCCTATTTTCTACTCATTTGAAATAGTTTAAAGACTTCTATATTGTTTTGTAAAAAGTTTTAATTCCGCACTACTTTTCATTATGTATATGAGATGAATGATATGACAGGCTTGTCTTAGACCTCCGAGAGGTCGACGACGCCAGTTACAATCCAAGATTGTACCCTAACTTCTAGGGTATGGTTTCGGGTTGTGACAAACACAGTTCAAGAACTAAGAGATAGGTATAATCCCTCTACATGCCACTTGGCAATTGGAGCCCCCTCTCATGGGAATCCATTGGGTGAGTATCCCTCATTGGGGTTTCAACACCTCTTGTGTAACTATAGGATGAATATTTCTCTATAGAGCCATGGATAAGGATGACTGGAAACTATTATTGTAAGCAAACTCTACCAAAGACAAGTGCTTATCCCAATTTCCCTTGAAATTGATGACACAAGTCTAAGCATATCCTCAAGGGTTTGAATAGTATGCTCCTCTTGACCATCCGTTTGGGATGAAAAACGGTACTTAACTTTACCTTGGTACCCAACCCTTCTTGGAATGACCTCCAAAACCTAGAAGTGAATTGTGCACCCTTATCCGATATGATAGATAACAGAATATTACGCCGACACACAACCTCAGCTTTGAAGATCTTTGCATAATCCTCCGCCGAATAAGTAGACTTGACGGGAATAAAATGAGTGGACTTGGTCAACCTATACACAACCACCCATATGGAGTCATATTGTTTTTGTGTCTAAGGAAAACCTACCACAAAATCTATATTGATGTCTTCCCACTCCTAGTAGGAATTTGGATTTCTTGAAGTAAACCACCCGGCTTTTGATATTTGGCTTTCACTTGTTGGCAATTTGGACACTTAGCTATAAAATCCGCTATGTTGTTTTTCAAACCATCCAACCAATACACCTCCCTAAGGTCATGGTACATCTTTGTCGAACCCGGATGAATGGATTAACAGGACCCATGAGCTTCCTCAAGAACCCGGTTCCTCAAACCATCTACATTGGGAACACACAACCTTCCATGATACCTCAAGACACCATCCCCCTCTAAGGAGAATGACTCATTAAGATTGCAAAGAACCGATTCTTTCAACTTCATCAATGGTTGATCAAGGTGTTGTTTGGATTTCACCTCAACCACTAAAGATGACTCGGAGTTATGATGGACCATAATACCACCATTTGGAGAATCTTCCAATCTTACACCCAATCTAGCCAACCTATGAACATCTTTCACTAGGTCTTTCTTGGCTTCATCTACATGAGACACCCTACCCATGATCATATGACGTAAAGCATCCGCAACCACATTGGCCTTGCCGGGGTGATAGAGAACACTCATGTCATAATATTTCAGCAATTCTAACCACTTCTTTGTTGGAGATTCAACTCCTTTTGAGTAAACACATATTGGAGACTCTTCTAGTTGGTATACACATCAACATGAACACCATACAAATAATGCCTCCATATTTTTAATACAAATACCACGGCCGCTAACTCACGATCATGAGTTGGATAGTTTCGCTCATGCACATTAAATTTTCTAGAAGCGTAGGTGATTGCTTTCCCATGTTGCATAAGCGCACACCCTAAACCCACTCGGGATGCATCACAATACACAACGAAGCCCTTTGTACCATCCGGTAAAGTCAACACCAGAGCGGAAGTAAGCCTATCTTTCAAGATTTGGAAGCTTCTCTCACATGCCTCCGACCACTCAAATTTCTTACTCTTTTGGGTCAAAGTAGTCTAGGGAGATGCAATGGACACAAAACAATCCACAAACCTCTGATAATAGCCCGCTAGACCCAAGATTCTCCTAATGTCGATTGGAGTCAATGGTCTAGGCTAATTTCTCACCGCCTCGGTCTTCCTTGGATCAACCTCAACTCCCTCAATAGAGATGATATGACCAAGAAATGTCACCGACCTCAACCAAAACTCACATTTTCTACACTTTCCAAACAATTGATGTTCATTAAGTACTTGAAACACCACTCTCAAATGACCCATGTGTTCACCCTCATTTTTTGAATATACCAAGATGTTATCAATGAAGACAATGACAAATGAATCTAGGTAACTTCAAACACCCTATTCATTAGGTCCATAAACGCCGTCGGAGAATTAGTGAGACCAAAAGACATACTAAGAACTCATAGTGACCATATCTAGTCTAAAGTGCTGTCTTTTGTATATCCTCACCTCTCACCCTAAGTTAGTGATACCCCGACCTCAATTAAATCTTAGAAAAGTAGCTTGCCCCTTGGAGTTGATCAAACAAATCGTCAATTCGAGGGAGAGGATACTTGTTCTTAATAGTAACTTTATTGAGTTGGCGATAATCAATGCACATTCTAAGGGACCCATCCTTCTTCTTCATAAACAAAACCGGAGCACCCCATGGAGTAATACTTGGTCGAATGAAAACTTTGTCTAGCAAATGTTTGAGTTGAGACTTCAACTCTTTCAATTCGGCTGGAGCCATCCGGTAAGGATGATTTGATATAGGGTTTGTAACCGGTCGCAAATCGATTCCAAAATCAATTTCCAGTTTGGGAGGAATACCAGGAAGATCATTCGGAAAGACCTCCGAAAATTCCCTCACTATGGGGAACTACTCAATGGGAGGAATGTCGGAGTCTAAATCTTGGACTCTTACTATATGATATAGACACCTTTTAGAGATTATTTTACAAGCTTCCAAACAAGAAATTATACGACATCTGGGAATAGAATTACCCCCCTTCCACTCTAAAACGAGCTCATTTGGAAAGTTAAACTTCACCACTATAGTTCTACAATCTATAGAGGCAAAGCAAGAATGCAACCAATCCATACCCAAGATAACATCAAAATCATACATATCAAGTTCTACTAGTTCCACATAAGTAACTCTATTGGGCAACAGTATAGGACAATTTCTATACACCATTTTTGCAACAAACGACTGACTCACCGGAGTAGACACCATAAACAGTTCATTCAAGATATTGGACAAAATGTCAAACTTTTTAGCTACAAGAGGAGTAAAAAATGACAAGGTAGCACCGTGATCAAGAAAAGCATATACATCAATGGAGAAGAATTTTAACATACCGGTCACTACATCGGGAGAAGTCTCTTGCTCACCCTTAGAGAGCAGTGCATAGAAGCGATTCTTCTTAGGAGCATCACTAGAAGCGCTTGCTTGAGATTGACCATCACCCTTGTCTTGACACTTCACATTAGGGCAATCACTAACCTTGTGGCCACTCTTGCCATAACCAAAAATATTGCCCGTTCTAACTAAGCATTCACCAAGATGACCTTTTCCACACTTGGCACAAATAGGCTTGTCATTTGGTGAGTTTCCACTCTTTCCCCTTTGAGAACTAGGCTTAGGCACCTTATCATCACGAGCTTTATGGAACTTAGAAGGAACTTGATTAGAGAAGCTCTTCTTGAACCTAGGCTTTTCTTGGATATCAAGCCTACCCTTTGAAGAACCATTATCAAAAGATCTTTCCCTCTTAGCATATATACTCTTTATCTTATCCCTTGCCTCTTCCACATGTTTAGCATGAACCATGAGACGATAAATGTTCATATTGACATGTAGCATCGCCGAATGACACTCCTCTTGAAAATCATCTGACACCCCCATCACAAAATTAACTCATTTCATCCCTAGGATCAGAAACCAAAGAAGGAGCATATTTTGACAATTTAGTTAATTTCAAGGATTATTCAAGCACACTCATACGTCCTTGGCGAAGGTTGATGAACTCCACCACTTTGGCTTCCCTCTTCTCCCTAGGAAAGAACCAATCAAGAAAAGCCTTCTTGAAGATCTCCCAAGTCACGGGTCCACCTATTAAAGGCCTATTGTCCCTCCCTTGGACGTACCAAGTTTGGGCCACATCTTTGAGTTGGTAAGTGGATAACTCGGCCTTCTCACTAGTAGTCAACCCCATAGCATAAAGGATCTTGTATATTTCATCAATTAATTCTTGGGGGTCTTCTTGAACCTTTGACCCATAGAAAGTAGAAGGATTCATCCTAGTGAAATCCCTTAGACAAGAGGCCATGGTAGCAACTTGTTAGTTTGCTAGGGGCATAACCTCTCGGTTAGCTTGTGCCGTCATGGATTGGGCTTGAGTAGTGATGGGTTGGACTTGGAAGGTAATAGCTTGGGCCATTTGTAAGAGGGAAACCTTTATGTCACCATCTGTCAAAGGATGAGGATTGACTAGAGCTTGGTCATCATTGACTTCTTCTTCAAGAGGAGGCACTTGAATACCACAGGAGGAACTCCCGCATTGGCAATCTCTTCCTCAAGTCTTTGTGCAGTATTCCTTCGAGTATTCATTGTTTATAGCAAAAGTAAAAGGTTTAGGTGAAAGAACACAATAAGTATACTCTAGAGGCACAATATTGGATTTCCAAGAAAACTGAGAGTTTCCTAAGCATCACATAGGTTCCTACCCATAAGTGTGGCGCGCTTCACAATTATGAATACGAATCTACATAGACGTGTTTGAGAGAGACATCAACTCAAAGATATTCAACCTCATGCTCTAAAACCAGGTTTGTCACATTCGAGGAGCACCCCCTAGACATAAATGGCGTCGTCATCCTCTTTGAGGACTAAGACTAGCCTCATAGCATACACCATTACATTCATAAGTTAAAAAGGCGGAAAATTTAAAACTTTTCATTACTACTACATTGAGGCTTACATAGACCTATACATACACATAATATATTCATATCGAGTATACATAGACCCTTTGTATAAGAAGATCACTTTGTCTTCTACTTTTATTGCACATAAGTATATATAAGATATAACATAGTCTCAAATAGATGTCTTATCTCATAACAATCTAACAATATTATAACAATTTGGTCCTATCCCATACATCAATGTAAAAGAGCCACATATAGGCTATACAATTCGTACTCAAATTAAAAAAGAGAAGGAACATAAGAGTTTTAAAACTTAAACAGCTTCATAAGCTTGATATTGGCATCGCCCTCGGAAAGTGAGGACCTACCCACTTGGATGATTGAGAAATTCCAAGTCTTCTTCAAAGTCGTCTCAAAATCCTTCAACGACCGGAACATAAAATGTTAGGGAAAAGGGAGAAAATGGTGTTAGTACACCACTTGTACTAAGTATGAGACCATATGCACATGTAAGATCAAATCATGCTAAAAAGGGACATTTCATTAAAACATGCTTAGTTAAATTTAGAAAGCCTTATGCATATCCAAGAAAACCATTCCAATCAATAATGCATATTCATTAAGTCTAAAGAATGTTCATCACAAGACTAACAATGCTAAGTCTAGTCAAGTCAACATGCATATCACATAAATAGACACATAGTCATAACAACTTTATCATTAAGTTATAGTATTAACAAGCATACATAAGAGTTCATTTCAATATAACCAAAGCAAGACAATCACCTAGTAACCCTCATTAAGTCAACAAGTGCAATGACCAAGCAAATCCCCATAAACTTACTCAATCAAGTAATCGAACAAGAACCATGACTAATATCCAACTTCACATAGCATATCATTTAAGAGTACATATCATCATACTTTAACAATAGAGACCAAACACATGTTCATAGGAGTAACCAACATCACATAGTGTAAATTTCATGTAAGATTATCATATTACAACCATTTACAATTATAAGCATGTAAATACATAAGAACAACCTCCCAAGGCTTCCCTCAAGGCAAACTAGTGCAAGGCATAGGTAGAGTCCCATACCCCTACCTAGGCTAAGTCAAACCTCCTAGGTCACCCTAGTTGATTTGTACTTCATTACTTCATTTTAGTTTAGGGAACTCTTTTCTTAACCGACATATACCACAAGAGCTAAGTGTGGACTCCGATGTTGTAAAACCTTACACCAATGGAAGGTGGTCTACTGGACAAAATAAAACCCAACATAAACGTAGCTTTATAGGTGGATCCACTAGCTAGTCTTCCTATGTGGGCAACATTGTTAAAGAACTACGAGATAAGTATAATCCCTATACATTCCACTTGGAAATTGGAGCCTGCTCTCATGGGAATCCATTGGGTGATTATCCCTTATTAGGGAGTCAACACCTCATGTGGAACTATAGGATGAATCTATCTATTTGGAAACTCAACACCTCCCATTGTCAAGTTCACTCGGTGCTAAGCTAATTCCCTTGTTGAAATGTCTTTAATATCTTTATTAATCATCATAGCTTATTGTATGTCATAGGGTCTATCCCTTGTATAATCATCATCATCATAGCTCAATAAAAATTACATGAGTATGTTCCTTTCATTACAATTCATATAAGTGAGGGTAGCACATTTACATATTCATTCTTGATAAGGCACATTGGTAGTCATAGCATTCCGTATAACATTTACATCTTATTCAACCTCACAACCATAGTAAAGACATTTAAATTCAACATCATGTCAACCCTATCAATCCTAATAAAAGACATACTTCAGTGCAACATTATATCTTAATCTCAAGTAACCACAATTGAAGTAAAGAATAGGGATCACAAGACTTACAAAGTCTCCTTCATAATTCATCTTCAAGGTATTACCATCAACCCTTAACTCAACCCAATATGGGAGTAGTATAATCACACAACAATAACAAATATGATAACAAGGCCAATTGAATCACTATATCACAATTCATCACTTGTTCATAACTTAAAATAAGAGACTTAGGTCAAATTCATAACATACTTCACAACCCAGGTCAACTACTGAAGAACTAGCATAATAGGAACATAATTTATCTTAATGTATTCATAATTGATACAATAACATCATCTAGTAGTAATTCAATCAATAACCAAGCCAATTGAACAAACATTCTACAATTCTTGTTAAGATCACAACCTAGGGTTAAAAGGAATAGGCCATCTTCTACAGACTAGACCAATCCTTCAAGAGATTATTAATTAAGGTAAAATACATTTTAATATACTCATAATATCAAAAATAAATCATAAACAAAGTAATTCATAACATCAATTTTGTATTGGATGAAAACCCACTTGAAAACTCAATTTTTGAAATCACTTTGATGGAAACCTTTGAGGAAAGAGGTCTCAAAGGTGAAAGGAATCACATACCAAAACTTGGCCCTTTTAAACCCTTAAACCCTCCCCTAGCTTGGTCTTCAATGGAGTTCTTCACTAGAGAGATAAAGAAGAGAGAAGGAAGAGAGTTTGGGTTTTGTGAATTGTGGGAGCTTAGGTTAATCTTTTTATCTTACGGGCTTTATATTTGTAATTAACTAATTTAATTAGACCTCCATTAACCCCTAATGAACTTCCTAACAAATCCAACTAATTACTTAACTTAAGTGAAAACGTGCAGCAAAAATTAGTCATCACAAACGACACCACGATCGATGGATCGTGGGTCAATCGACGACCACTCCCCCTTCCGTGCTGCACATCTGTTGGTAAGTTCAGAAACTCTGCAAAAGAGTCCTTTCAAGAATTTTGCTAAGTGGTCATCGATGGTGGCCATCTACGCCCCGTCGAGTGGCACACACCCCGTCGATAGTACTCGTCCGTGCAAACTGCTTTGGGCAGTCCTTTGACCCCCAAATGCAAGGGTCCAGTTCAAGGGTCCTTGGTTGGTCCTTGGGGACTCCTGCCTAGACCTTTGATCTATAAACTAACTCTAATACGTGTTATACACCCTTTCACCAATTTTCATCATTTTCCGACTACTAAAAGCTAGTCAATAGGCTAAGGCATGCTAGCACCTCCAAGAACTAGTTTTCGGACGTCATGGACGTTCTTGGACGTTTTGGTTTCTAGACTTCCTAAATGACTTATATTCATTAAAATGGACCTTAAACAATGTCTAAAACTTTTGACACTTATGTTAGGCTCTAGTACTCCTCTTAGATTTTCGAAGTGTTACATGGAGACCCAAAGTCATCCTAAAACCTCATGAAACATACTAAGTCAGTGGATGTTCTTGGACGTTTCCCCTCCAAACTCGCTCAAACTCTACACACTGCCTCTAAAAACTATATTTGACAATTTTAGGACCTTATGAGATCATGTCACTTCATGTTAGGATCTAGTTTGAAAAATTCATTTCTGTGTCCTTACAATATCCCCCACTTGGGAAACATTCGTCCTCGATTGACACCTTTCTAAACTCTTCTTTAAAGTACCTACTCTATACTAGCACCCCGTCGTATATTCATTATACCTAAATGCACATACCCAAATCAAGGAAACAATCCCATTCAAAGCTAAATATAACTACCCGAAAACATGTAAGAACCTCAAACATAGGCTCCTTATACCCCACTTGGGAATAATCTACACATGTCTTTCTAACATCAATACCTCATCATGAGGATACATCAAAATCATTAGAAAAATTCATAATCATGGAAATTCTTGAATTTTTTTATAAATTAATATGCACATACCGGAAAGGGACATGAGGAGATCACTATTGATCACTCTTGGATTTGAGAGCAAAGAACCTAGACTTTGATAGAGGAGCACCCTCTACAATACCGATATGAACTTGCTTTCCTTTTCTTCCATTAGTTTTAAGATCCGTACAATCTCTTACTTTATGCCCATCCTTCCCACACCAAAATGTAAGACCCTCAAAATGAGTTAGGGCGTCTAGATCCTAACATGTTTCTAATAAGGATTTAATGTCCTAAAAGGACTTATAATATGGTATTGAGGCAGTGTGTATAGTTTGAGGTGATTTGGAAGTCAAACGTCAAGGGACGACCAAGAATTTCGACGACTAGTCACCTATGTGCCTCATGTGTCTATACGTGCTTATAATTGTAAATGAGATTATGAAGTATCAAAATGATTTATATGATGTTTAATGGTAGTATAAGGAGTTTCGTGAAGTTTGGAGGTCAAACGTCCAAGAACATCCAAGACGTTCGAAAGATAGCCTTGAAATATGCATGTGTATGTCTTGATGGGACCTAGCCTGTTTGGACGTGTTACGTGTATTTGTATTGGGTGAAACTTATGTAGGAGGTCTATAATATGTTAAGGTTTGAATTTATATGAGAAACGTCCGGGTACGACTTCTAAAGGGCCCCGCAAAAGGGCCCACAAGAAGGACCCAAGGCTGGTCGAGACACTACCTTGGCAGTGTCAATCGAGTGAACCAAACAACGGCCAGTTTGTTGAGCAACGGCCCGTTTGTGAGGTCTCGTTGATGTAAACTTAGCCTGGGCAGGTCTCATCCCAAAAGTAGTCCAAGGACCAATCGACGGAAGCCAAAGGACGGCCAGTCGATTGACCAACGACTAGTCGATTGGGTCTGTCGATGGTTGCTTGTAACTGCTGCCTTGCGTATGTTTATTTAAGGGGTGAATGGGAAATTAACCCCACGTCCTAACCTGTCTCTAATAGGTTTATTTAGCTATTGTTTGGTGTATATAAGTCATCTAAAACGTGAACCTCCCATTCCCAATCCCCTCTACACGAATTAAACATTTCCCGCCAAAAAGTTTCTCCCTAGAAACCATCATTGTTGGTGAAGCTCAAGAGCAGCTTGAAGCTTAGATTTGCATGGATGATTCACCAAGTTTTAGAGGTTTTAAACAAGAAAAAGGTGTGGTGATCCTTCATCTCTAAGTAACCTTTCATTTGGAGAGTTCTTCTCAAGGTTTTCAAATAAGTTTTAATGATCAAAGTTCTTGTTCTTCAATCTGGCCATGGGTTCATTACAAAAACGTTTTAAATGGTTAAATCATGATGAATTGATGTTAATGTATTGGTTTGAACGTAATTTTAATCCAATTGCATGATGAACCCATGTTTTTTCCCTAAATCAATTTAGTCCTTGCATGGGCTTTCTGAATATGACTTGTTAATGGTTCATTTGTGATTTTGTTACGTTGATTTGCTTATACCTAATGTTATTTACGTGAATTGATTATGAATTGATGATGAAGGATCCATGTGGATGAATGTATGAAGGATTGAACATGCCTAGTTTAGAATCCTAAGAATTCATTGTAACGTGGCCTTATAATGATTAAATGTTGAACTCGATTAGGTGCAGATGATTATAGCTACTGTTTTAAGTAGATATTATTATTAAATTTTAATTATAAATCATGTTTCATTAAGGTGAATAAGGATTGATATGAGGTGCCGTAAGTTCCTCTAGTCTATCGACTGATAATACTATGAATGTGATGTGATCTCGAATTGTGGTTAGATGAAGCATGATTCATTTTTTTGTAAAGGTCTATTGAGCTACTGCTTAGCATGTATTTTAATGGTAATATATGATTGATGATCAATAAATTAAGCAATTGGTAAGATAGCCTACTCCCTGTTCTCACTATTGAATTGATAGTTTAATGCCTATGTTGGTATCATGATCTTGTAGGGACTTAAGTATGATTTCGATATGGTAAGTTATATTTTTCTACTGCCCTAGGTTGATAATATTAATGAAATATGATTTATAATCATGCAAGTAAAATTGGGTAATGGTCTTTGTTCTTCTACCTTCTAGTATGTTAATGTGTTGTACTAGTTGTAGCGTGAACTTGTAAGTAGATTATACTTGACTTCATGTATGATTATGGTACTTTAGCTGCTGCCCTATACTTGATTTATTGATGAAAGAGTAGTAATGGTCAATGAGGACCAAAGGCTAAAGTATTGGTAAGAATTCCTCTACTCTTCTACTTCTCTACTTCTTTATAGTAATGTTGATGATGCCTTGTATGACATTGCGTGGTATGGTCCACTTATGGTGGCGGTGTTTACTTTATGTCATTATATATGTATTGACCATGGCCTTGAACGCAAATTGATGAATATATGAATGAGTGGTTATGATGATCACCATATATGTAAGTTTTGCCTAGTCTTCTATCATAGTTGTGAATCTACGTTATGTTACTATTGTTATGAGCATGTAAATGGATATGTAAAGCATGTGTAGGTGTTGCCATGGGTGAAGTGTTTATTATTGATGACCCCTACCTATGTACCCCTATTTGAATGTGTAAATATCTAAAGTTAGGAGTCTTGATTATAATGTGAAGATTGTGTTGCCTCCTATGTTATTGTGTGTTGTATAGTCTATACTTGAAAGTGTAAATATGGTCTTAAGAGGGTGGATGCCTCAAGCACACTTCATGCATGCTTAAAAGTAGTAAAGTTTCATGGTGTCTAAATGAAAGGTAGTTCTCAGATTCACTAGTGTCTACTACTATGCATGTTAAGTTAGTATATGAAAGTATGATATGTTTCCTTAAACTAGGATGACTTGATAGGTGTACTAGTATGGGCAAGGTTATGGGACCTTGTCTATGCATTGCACATGCGTACCTTGATAGAATAGTTCCTAGATTTGGGTTCTATGTACATGAAAAATGAATATATGGACATGTTATATGATGTATATGATATGATGAAGTATGAATGTGCATAGTGTCTTAGTGGATTTATATGAAAGGATTGCTCATATAGTTATGCCTATAGACTCATGTATTGGTAGATGAACATGTGTGATATTTATGTGTTATGTGAAAGGTTTTCTCACATATATGTACACACACACACATGAATGATGTAGTATATAGAGGGTCCTTGAGAGGGGTGCCCAAGAATACTCTAAATCTAGATAGGTGCTTGAGTATGCTATAAGCATATGAGAATCGAATATCCTAAGCCTATGTTTTATGAAAAATGTAATAAAGGCTTTTCATTAAAGGGAACTTAGCTTAGCAGTGAGTTAACTTGACATTTAGAGGTGTTGACTTCCCTTGGAGGAAGATTCACCATTTGTCCCTTATAGAGTGTTGACTTCCCTTAGAGGAATACTCACCTATGGACCCACATGAGGTGTTGACTTTCCTTTGAGGAAGGTTCACCCATATTTTCTCATGAGAGGAGGCCCAAATTATCAAGTGGTATGAAGAGGGAAGACCTATCAGTTAGTTCCATAAACTATGTTTGCCACATAGGATCTAGAAAAGTGAATTCACATAGGATGCTAGGATATATGTTAATGTTCTAGCTTAGCTAGGTAGGAACACCTTCCATTGGTGTAAGGCTCTACAACACCAAATTCCATGTTTAGCACCCATGGTCTTAGTGTCGGTTAAGACTATAGTTTCCCTAAAGTAAAATGAACAATGGAAGTAAATAACTAGGATCCTAACTAGGATGACCTAAGGGAGGTTACTTAGGATATGTGGATGTAATGAACCCATCTTGGCATTGCACAAGTAGCTCCTTAGGAAGTCCTAGAGAGGTGACCTAATGTATATGATTTTGATTATGTCTTTATGCATGACATTGTAGTATTTGTCTACTTGAACATGTGCATGGTATGAATCTAAATGATGTGATCTTATCCTTATATGCACTATGTTGGTCTAAATGACTATATCATGAAGGTCTTGTATTGACATGAATGAAGTTGCCTTCACTTACTTGTTGATGTATGAAATAAATGTTAAGGTTTATGGTCTCATGAAGGGTTTACTAAGTATGTGTTGGTTTATGGGGATTCACATGTACATTGTACTAGTATACTAAGATTGGGGTCATGAACAAGGTCTTAAAATGATGAGTATCAAAAGAAGTAAATATATGTGTAAATTGAATATAGCTTACTGAAATAGTTCTATGGTAGTGGCTTAAATGTGTCTTTGATATGTTATACTTATATAATGATATGTGTTGGCTTGTGTAGATGATATGTATGTTTCCTTGAGGTCATAAGGTGATTCATTGCACCAAGTATCACTAGAGTTACTTGGGAGGTTAATGAATAAAAGGGAAGATAGATCACTGTTAAGGGAAAACTAGTTCACTGTAATGTGACTTGAAAATGTAATAAATTCTATATGAGATCTTATGAAATATTGGCCTTTGAATATGTTTATATGAAGTATGTGAATGATATGAATGTTATTGTATAAAGGATTTATGAAGATTTACTCAAAAAGACATCAAGTATGATTTCAAGAAAAAGTCCCTTTCAAATGCATGTTTTTGCAAGGTTGCCATACTTAGTGCATTATTGTACTAATCCCATTCTTCTCTACTTTTTACATAAAGTGTAGGTTATGAAGGCTTAAAGGATGACTATATGATTAAAGAGCTTGATATGTGATTCCCATGCTCAAGAAAAGGAATCCTTAAATCCAAGGATGTCCTAATGTCATGTCTTACCGTAAAGTTATGTATAAAGTTTACCTATGTAATATATTATAAGGGACTTGTATGGCAAAGAGACTTAAGGTCTAAATATGTATTATGACTTATATTGTATATATATATATATATATGAAGTGATATTTCTAGCATATGATGTGCTATGAAAAGTTTTAATTTTTCCGCTAAATTTTCTATGTCAATGCGATGAATGATAACTATGGGCTTGTATAAGACCTCTGAGAGGTCAAGTACACCATGTTACTTCTAGGGTGTGCTTCCTGGATGTGACACAAAACAACCATCCATGCCGGCTAGGCACTTACTATAGTGACTCCTTCCGCACTTGGGGCTAGTAGATTCTGAAGATCCACTACCCTTCTCCTTGTAAACCTTAGAGGTGTTGGAAGAATCTTGGATTGAATATCTTTTATTACTTCTAGGCCTATCTTGTCCTTAGGACATAGCATGGAAATACCTATCACCTTCTAACCTAGACCTATTCTTCTCTATAGCCCTCTATTTGCTTAGTTTTCACTCTTCTATTTGTTGGGAAAACACCATAAGTCAGGAGATATCCATATCATCAACAAGCATGGCCATACGGCATTCTTCTTCTACTATTTCGGACAACCCCATCATGAACGTATTCATCAAGTCTCTAGGGTTTGCCACCAAGCTTGGATCATACTTACACAAAAGAGTGAAATTCTAAGCATACTCCTTGACTCAAATTCCCTTGCTTGAGGTTTATGAACTCCTCCAACTTAGCCTCCGTGAATTCCATAGGAAATAACCTATCAAGGAAATCCAACTTAAAAGTCTCCCACTCAATTGATCCCGCTCCTATTGGTCTACTCTCCTTCCATTGCTCATACCAATGTCGGGCAACATCTTTTTATTGATAGGCAGCCAACTCCACCATCAATAAACCTATTCGGATCTTTATCAACTTTGGAGCTATAGAAATCCGGTGGATTCATTCTCAAGAATTCCCTTACCCTAGTAGCACCCATTTATCCTATAAGATTTGCCGGAGCCACCTCTTCTCTATTAACTTTGGTCGTTAATGCTTGAGCGAACAAAGTCATAGAAGCCCTAAATTCCTCAAACATAGCATTACCTATTGGAGGGTCATTAGAAACTTAAGGAGGTACTTGCTCTTGCACTTGGGGAGGAATCTCTTGTTCCCCACTCCCATCTCCTTCCCTTCTAGCATTAGCCCTAGTGTTAGCCACTACCTATTAAAATCATAGGAAAACATTAGAGAAGGGCCTACTGAAGCCAAATTCTATGGAACGACTTGAAGAATGAAGAAGTGGAACTTTCCTAAATATCCCACAGCCTCCTACTCATAGAAGTGTCGAGACTCACACCGATAAATAAGACTCTACTAGACATGGTTTTGACACATCCTAAGACCATTTCATAACCTTATACTCTGATACCAAGTTTGTCACGACCCTCATGCATTCCCTAGAAGCTAGGGCATTCTTATGTCATCACACAGCGTAGTTGACCTCTCGGAGGCCTTGTATAAGCCCTTAGACATCATTCATTGCATATATATATGAAAAGCAATGCGGAATTAAAACTTTTCTTTCAAGACGTAATGTGGAAGTCATTTCATAAAACGTCTAACATATGTCTCAAACCATCTATGACAACTTGAATAACAAGAGTCTTGGGACACAACCCATAAAAGTCTAACATAATGAAATACATAAAGACAACATAGAGGTGGTAGTTCTGGGATGGTATCAGAACTCACCAAGTTTTCACTTCTTGGAAACCTTGGGAACTCTACCCTTCAAGCAACCTCAATCTTCTCAAGACCCTACATGGAAAACATGTAGGCAATATGCGTTAGTACAATATGTACTAAGTATGGAAACTATCATACCAAACATAAGATATCTCAATGGGATAGTCAACAACAGACACAATCATAAGAGATAAAGACATAAGCATAACATGAATATCATAAGCCTATTAAAGCATCATAAAGAATTTAAGAGATCATACTTAAATAATTGTCCTTCTTACCCAAATGAACTAACACACAATCCACCTCGAAGTATACTAGTGCAAGTTTAAGGTAGCATCCCATGCTACTACCAAAGCTAAGTACCTCTCTTTGGTCATTCTTGATCATAGTCCACTTTCATAATTAAGACCTAAGTTCCTCAAAACAGATGAGCACTATGCCCTTAGTCCACCCCAAAGCACACTTGTGCAATGCATGTGAAGAATCCCATACCACCTCACACACTATGCATATCTTGAAGTCACCCTATCTAGTTTCATGTCAACTTAGAAATCTCTAGTAGATGTAATTTATTCATACTAAAGAGTACTATATCGTTATGATTTCCTCAAAACATGCTTGTTAAATGTACATAAGGCATCCCATACTCCTTACATACTAAGCCTATCTTAATGTTATCCTTAACATATTTACCTTCCAAAGCCTTATCATTACTTACCTTCATTTAATAAGATTCTCTCATATTTAGTCTACTTTACTAGGATAGGCAACTCTAGTCCAATCCTATCTTCAATCTCTTCTTCTTTAATGACCCTAGGTTATACCTTGTGCAATGCACCTATGATGCCCCATGACACCATTCATGGGAGCTACTACTTTTGGATCCTTTCTCTATTACTGCTTACTATGGAGCCTAGCCCCTATGTTTATCTTTTGAACACTATGAGATACTTCTTTAAGATTGTCTAAGTTCCTTAATCATATGGATCCTACGAGATACTTTTTAAGGTATATTTTGATACCTTACTAAACATGAACACTATGAGATACCCCTTGGGCATGTCTAAGTCCATTCAAACATTATGAACACTATGAGATATGTCATAACCCAAAACCACACCCTAGAAGTTAGGGTCAATCTCGGATTCCAACCGGCGTACTTGACCTCTAGGAGGTCTTGTACAAGCCCTTGCATGTCATTCATCGCATAGACATAATGAAAAGTAGTGCGGAAATAAAACTTTTCACAAAACATTTCATAGTCTATAAAAACTCTCTCATATAAAATCATAGGAAATACTAAGTCTAAATCTCATCAACCTTAAGACACGGAATACTTTTGGGACATGGCCCATAATTCAAAATATTGGAATACTTAGTCTATTACAATACCTTGAAATAAAAGACATAAAAGACATCCATATATTGCCTCGACTCAATTGAGGACATACTTCAACTTCACTTGAATTATGCTATGATCCAAGTCTTGCTTCCCAAATTCTCCTCACTGACCAACCACTATAGAGATAGATAAAAGCATGGATTAGTACAACCACATGTACTAAGTATGGCATAATGCAAGAAGATAACGTCCACGATTGACCTCTTCAAGGTTACCTAAATAGTCCTTAAGACTTACCTAACTTAGGATCATGTCCACATAGTCAAACATATTCACTAACTAGAATCTTTATTAAGACTCATCTAAGTAAGAAATGAAGTGACCATTCCATTGCCCCCTTCACACCTTAACTAGACGCCCCTTAATTACTATAGAAAGGAACTTATACACTTGACATGCTTTCCTACCTTAAATCATTTCATTACTAAGTTCATTTAAGAGACATTCATCACAAAAGGATATTCACATAATTCCCTTAAAGAAGACCTAGGGACTCTTACTAACACCTTCAAAGCCTATTGTGCAATGTCTATGTAACGTCCCATACCACCACCTAAACTTCATAGAACTTCTCTAATGCTAGTGGGTATCCTGTATGATGAGAATAGGCAATAACCGACATAGATCATGGTAGCAAAGCATGGAATCCGGAGTTCTATCCTACTCCAATGCGTTGTTCTACTTGCCAATGGTAGAACATGGACATCCCATGTAGGCACATGGTTAAGGAATATGAAGGGCATACTTTGTATTCTAGTCTCATACTTAACTAGAACTACTATCCCTTACCATATTCACTCGGTGCTAGCCATAGTTCTCATAGATCAATTCACATTAAGGTTCATATAAAGGGGTCCCATATCAAGTTCGTGACCCATTTACATTTACCCTACCAAAGCAAGGTCCATTAGGGCTATCTTACTATGACAACAAGAAGCGCATCGCGACTTTCCTAAGGTATGATATGATGCTATTCCAGCCAATCAACCTTATGTCCATCACTCATTAAATGAAGGATACGATTTCGGCTAACTACTTCACGATTCATAACCTTACCACTTGGATCAAGGTTCCACATAAATGACCTTCTTATCATCATTCAAGATCTGACCTATGTTCATTTATTCAAGACTAAGACCCCTTTAGGTTCCTAAGTCAAGGTATCACATATTTACATAAGCATCAAGTAAGGGACACAAGTCTACCTAAAAAAAACACAACATACTTCCATTTTACTCATATAGCCTATCTTTCTTTAGACTCTTAGGAATGACCATTAACATTATTTAGTCAACCTATTCATTACCTTAACATCATCAACATAATTACTATAGACTCCTATAGTTAAGTTAGGAACAACCTCACATCAACTCTAAGACTACACACTTAACATATAGCCCTTAGTCTAATATGATCACCTAAATGACATCAATAGAAGAACACATATTTTCACATTACTTCACATATATATGGATATAGTCATAATTCACATAATCAACTATACTAATCAACATATTACCTCAAGTAGTGCCGATAAGGCAATGATCATCAATATACTTAAAATAACGCTGACAAGGCCACATCAATTCACATAACACCGCTACCATAAGTGGACCATACCAATCACATAAAATCCAAAAGCTAAATTACATTAACAATACACAATAATAAAAGAATTAGGTCAGCATACCACCCATTTGATCTCATCACTTCAATCCAAAGCCAAACCATCCAATTCAATACCATAAGGCCCTTACTCATGGCCATGAATATCAATTCAAAACATAAATCATAATGATCAATGAATCTAAGTCAATTCAATCTAGAATTATCAATCTAAAAACAATTAGATATCAATTGAATACAATTCTTATATCATTAGAAAGCCCATAAGAAACTACACTAGAATCTACAAGCATCAAGTTTATATCAATTCAATAAGCCTAATAGTCAAAAGATATAAGAGTATTAATTGCTCAATTAATCAAATTGAAACAGCCTATACATCATTCATTCATAATATATACATCATTCAAAATCCCATAGCAATCTACACATGAAATCATCAATCTCAAAACATAGTGAATTCACCGACATTTTAGTGAAAATTTAGAGAATTGAGAAGATCATGGGTTCATGGAGAATTTCATTGGAAAATATCTATTTAAAATTAATAACATCATATCTTAACGTGTGAAAACCTTTCATGCAAGAACCCATGATTTAGAGTAGAAATTGGACTTTTCATCTTTTTGAAATCCCTTTGAAAACATCTTTGAAATTGGCTCTAAGGTGATATCAAACCTTAGATGAAGAACTCCCATATCTTATTTGAATAATCAAATGCTAATTGTATAAGAAACTGCATTGAAGAACCATCTTCAATCTCCATCTTAACTTTGAACTCACATGGAAGTTTTTGAAGAAACTTTAGGAGGGAAGGGGTTTTGATTTAGGTGTTTGGGTTATAATGAGAGTTTAATGACATATATACACTTAAATATTCATAAAAACTCAAAACCATCGTCCAATGACTTATATAGGCGTGGGGTGAATTTAAAAATTCACCCCTCAACTTAACAAAAATTTGGCAGAAAAACAGGCACCCATCGACGTGACCATCGACGGACCGTTGGTCAGGCCACGTCCCATCAATGGGGTATCGTGGGTTGCACCTGCAATTACTCAACCTGCAGTACAAATGGCTCCACCAACGTGACCCATCGACGGGCCGTTTCCTGGTTGACGGCCCATCGTTTGGGTCGTCGATTGCCAGTGCCTGGCAGAGTTGAGCTGCAATGTTGGGGTCCTCCCTTAGAATCCCTTTGAGGGTCCTATATGGACTCTTACCCGTACATTTCCACCCCAAATATGTTCTACCAGTTTAGGACCTACCACAAGAGTTTCATCCAAAATGAATACGTAAAACTCGACAAAACATACTTAGACACACAAAGTCATCTCAAAGCACATCTTTCAAACGTTATGGACGTTCTTGGACGTTTAACCTCCAAAATTCACGAAACTTGACACACTGACTTTATACACCATATAAACTAAATTAAGGACCATATAAGCTCATGCATCACACATAAACACATAAAACCACATATGAGGCACTTAGGTGACTTAGTCGTCGAACGTCTTGGTCGTCCCTTGACGTTTGACTTCCAATGCACCTGATCTTTTAGCTACTGCTAATCCACATTATAGAAAAATTTAGGACCTTATACCATCATGACAACCACGTTAGTCTCTAGCTTCACCGAAGTCATTTTCGGGACCTTACAATATTGATGATTTATTTGATCAACTCCTAGGTGAGAGTTACTTTTCCAAGATTGACTTGAGATTGGGATATAACCAACTTAGGGTGAGGGGTGAATATATTACCAAGACGGTAATTTGAACAACATATGGTCACTATGAGTTCTTAGTAATGTCCTTTGGTCTCACTAATGCTCTGGCGGCGTTTATGGACCTAATGAGTAGGTTGTTTCGAAGTTACCTAGATTCATTTGTCATTATCTTCATTTACAACATCTTCGTATATTCGAAAAATGAGGGTGAACAAATGGACCATTTGAGAGTGGTGTTGCAAGTTCTTAAGGAACACCAATTGTTTGCCAAGTAGAGCAAATGTGAGTTTTGGTTGAGGTCGGTAGCATTTCTTGGTCATATTATCTCTAGTGAAGGTGTAGAGGTTGATCCAAGGAAGACCAAAGTGGTGAAAAATTGGCCTACACGTTTGGATGCTACGGATATTAGGAGTTTCTTAGGCCTAGCCTGTTCTTATAGAAGGTTTGTCGACGGGTTCGCGTCTCTTGCTTCTCCCTTGACAACCTTGACCCACAAGAATGTGAAATTTAAGTGGTCAGATGTAACACTTCCAAAAAGTCAAGACCTAATTTAGAGCCAAACATGAGTGTCTAAGGGTTTAGATACTGTTTTAAGACCTAAAATAATGTATTTAAGTCATCCAAGAAGTTGTAAAGCCAAGACGTCAAAGGACGTCCATGACGTCCGAAAACTAGCCTAATTAAACTAGTTGACGTCTCTATGTTTGGGGATTGTTTCGGAAGGTAAAATAATGTCTAAAACTTGTAAAAAGACTTTGGTTATGTAGAGTATAGTATAGAGGGTATAATCTTCAAATAACGACGCCCCAAGGACCACCCGAAGGGTCATGGAGGAGGACCCCAAAATGGGTGGGCAGGCTGCCAAAGCAGCCTGCGAAAATCAAGAATCACTGGGTGGCTGCGCAACGCGCTTCCCACATGGACCTCACTGTCGCAAAATTTATTTTCGGGAAATAAAATGTGTGTTGGCCCCGCAATGCAGAGCCGCTTCCCAGATTCGTTAAAGTCATATTTTTGACATTTTGACTTCCCAAAGAGACCAATTAATGTGAGGGGAATTTTAACTCACTCACCCAAACCAAAATTCCCAAAACAAACCCAAAAGATCTCACTTTTCTCTATTGAAGAAGGAAGAAAGCTTGAAGAAGAAGGTCAATTTCTCTATGAATTAATTTCAATTTTTGTGGATTAATCTTCATTTAGGTATGGGTTCTTCACTCTTGGGATTCATTTCCACAAGAGTTCCTTTCAAAGTTCATTTCTAAATTACCCAATTCAATGGGGGTTTTCAATTCTAATGGGTTTTCTTCTAAACTTCAAATTGATGATAAATTGTGATTTCCCATGACTAATTGAGTACAGATTGTTGATAAATTGATGTTAATTGATGCAATTTCATGTTGATCATGTTCTGTTCCCTAAATTCCCCAAAATCTTGGATCTTGGTTATAATTTGATGAGAATTGAATTATGAATTGATTATTAGACTTGTTTTATCTATTCTAATTCATGTATAGATCGACTAGGGCGATGTGTTCTTGGTATTTGATCTAATTATTGATGAATTCATTATGAACCAAAATTCCCCTAACCCTAGGATATGAATTGATGTTACTTGGGATAGATATGATGCAATTAACTTAGCTCTTGTATTAATTACTATTGATTGATGTTGCTACACCTATTATTGGAAGTAATTGGTTGGTTGATGGTAATACCATGATGATGGCTTTTGAAGGAGATTTGGTAAGTCTTCATGATCCTAACCTTTACTTCAATTATGATAACTTGTGATTGATGATGCAGTTTAATTGAAGTATACCTTGTGAATAGCCTATGTAGGTGTTGGTATGATGTTGAATTGAAATGTCTTGACTATGTGATTGCGAGATTATGCTTAAGATGAAATGATATAAGGTTCGTGATGACTTCCCTATGTGCCTTATTATGAATTGATGTTGATAATATGCTAATCTCACATATCAGGGTTGCCATGAATGAATATTCTCATGCAATACCTATTGAGCTATATGACAATGACTATATAAGGGATTAGATCCTATCCCCTAAACTAAGTGATTATTAATAAAGAAAGACGTTTCAAAAGGGACTTAGCTCAGCACCGAGTGAACTTGACAATGGGAGGTGTTGGCTTTCCATAGAGGAAGATTCATCCTATAGTTCCACATGAGGTGTTGACTCCCATATGAGGGATACTCACCCAATGTGTTCCCATGAGATGAGTCTCCAATTTCGTAGGCATGTATAGGGTTCAATACATATCTACTAGTTCTAGAACTATGTTTCCACCATAAGAAGACTAGCTAGTGGATCAACCTATAAAGCTACGTTTATGTTTGGCTCTACTTTGGCCGGTAGACCACCTTCCATCGGCGTAAGGGTTTACAACACCGTATTCCACACTTATGTCTTGTGGTCTATATCGGTAAAGGCAAGTGGTCCTGAAAGTAAAATAAAGTAATGGACTATACACTAACTAGGGTAACTTGAGAGGTTGGCTTAGTCTAGGTAGGGGTCTGGGACTCTACCTAAGCACTGCACTAGTTGGCTTTGAGGGAAGTCCTAGAATGATGTTCTTATGTTGTAATGATCTTATGAAATAAATATTATGCTTATGGTGACTTTACATGTTGATGATCCTTTATGGTGTCAGTTTCATTAATGAACATGCTATTGGTTTATATTGCTAAACATGATGATGACTACTATTGATGCTATGTTATGTTGTGTTGGGCATTACTTATGATCCTTTGTTTGGTTTACTTGATTGAGTAAGTTTATGGGGCTTTGCTTGGTCATTGCACTTGTAGGCTAATTGGTGGGTTATGAGTAAGGGTCTTGCTTATGTTATGATGTTATGAACTCTTGTATATGTTTACTTGACTATTACTTGTTGATGTTGGTCTTGCGTCGTACATGGGTTTGACTTATGTATTATGTGATTATTGTCTTATATGGGCTCTTGATTGTGCTTAAGGCTTTTCAAAGTACTTTTGGCATGGTTTTGATAAAATGTCATCTTTAGCATGATTTCACTTGTTTTAGGTGGATATACCAATACTTAGTACAAGTGTGTACTAAACCATGTTTGATGTTTACTACAAATGTAGGACTCGGCCGTTGATATTATAGAAGGCTTTGAAGACTACTTGGATTATTATCTTCCATGTTTGGTAGGTCCTCACTTTTCGAGGAAAATGCCATTATCTACCTATTGGATGTTGTTTAGTCTTAAAGACACTTTGTTCATTCTCTTTCATTTGTGGTACTAATATTGTAAAGCCTATATGTGGCTATAATTGTTGATGTAAGGGCTAGGGCCAAATTATGATACTCTTATCTAGATGGTTTAATATGAGAAAATGTTATAGACTTCTTATTAGACTATCTTATACTATGTATGTGCAGTAAAAGTAGAAGACTGTGTAATCTTCCTTTACGAAGGCTCAATGTATACTCGATATGAATATATTATGTGTATGTAGAGGTCTATGTAAACATCAATATAGATATAAAAATATTTTAAATTTTCCTTATTTTTAACCTATGAATGTAATGATGTAATCTAAGAGACTAGTCTTAGTCATCAAAGAGGACGACGATGCCGGTTACGTCTAGGGGTGCTCCCCGGATGTGCCAAACTTTGTATCAGAGCATGAGGTTGAATACCTTTAATATTGATATCTCGTTAAACCACGTCTACGTAGATTCTTATTCAAAATTGTGCAGCTCGCCACACTTATTAATGAGGAACTATATGATGCTTAGGAATTTCTCTTCTTCTTGTAATCCTATGTCGTACCTCTATAGTCTACTTTATGTGTGCTTTTACCTAAATCTTGTATGGTGGTAATAGGTATGAATACCCAAACAGCAGCCACAAGAAGGGCCGAGGAAGGCATCGATAATGCTAGAGCACAAGACAACCAAGTGCCTCCACTTGAAGAAGTTGCTATGGATGATCAAGTTCTGGTTGCTCTTCCTCCTATGGAGGATGGGGATATAAGTGAAGCTTTCTCCAAATGTCCCAAGCCATTACAACCCAATCACAAGCCGTCACTACTAAAGAACAAGCAATGACGGCCCAAGCTAATGAGAGGTGGTAACCCGAGGAAACTAACAAGTTGGCACCATCGCTTCCCATTTGAAGGATTTCACTAGGATGAATCTCTCTAATTTCTGTGGGTCTAAAGTTGAGGAAGACCCGCAAGAGTTTATTGGTGAAGTCTACAAGATTCTCTTTTCTATGTGGTTGACTACTAGTGAGAAAGCCGAGTTAGCCACTTACCAACTCAAAGATGTGGCCCAAACTTGGTACGTCCAATGGAGAGACAATAGGCCTCTAAGGGGTGGTCCGGTGACATGTGAGATTTTCAAGAAGGATTTTCTCGATCCTTTCTTTCATATAGAGAAGAGGGAAGCCAAAGTGGAAGAATTCATCAACCTTCGTCAAGGAGGTATGACTGTACTTGACTACTCTTTGAAATTCACTAAATTGTCAAGGTATGCTCCTTCTTTGGAGGGATGAAATGAGCCGCTTTGTAATGGTAGTGGCGGATGGATTGAAAGAAGAATGTCGTTCGGATATACTACATCATAATATGAACATTTCTCATATCATGGTGCATGCTAAACAAGTGGAAGAGACTAGGGTGAAGAGAAAGTGTAGGGAAGAAAATAGGGTCAAGTCTTATGATGGTGGTTTTCAAAGGAAAGGCTTGATATCCAAGAAAAGCCAAGGTTCAAAAAGAGGTTATCCAATCAAGTTCCTTCCAATTTACATAAGTTTCGTGATGATAGGGTGTCTAACCGTAAGTCTCAAAAGGAAAGGGGTACTAGTTCACCAAGTAAGAAGCCAACTTATGAAAAGTGTGGCAAGAATCATTTTGGTGAATGCCTCATTTGGACGGACAATTGCTTTAGTTATGGTAAAAGTGGGCATAAATTTCGAGATTTCCCAAATTTGAAGGGGCAAGACAAGAGTAGTGGACAAGCTTAATGAAGTGGTTCTAATGATGCTCCAAAGAAGAATTGCTTCTATGCTCTCCGCTCTAGGGGTGAGCAAGAGACTTCTCCCGATGTTGTGACCGGTATGTTGAAAGTCTTTTCTATTGATGTGTATGCTTTACTTGATCCCGGTGCTACCTTGTTATTTGTTACTCCTTTAGTAGCTAAAAAGTTTGACATTTTGCCCGATATGTTGAAGTAACCTTTTATGGTGACTACACCGGTGGCTAAGTCGGTTGTTGCTAACAGAGTATATAGAAATTTTCCTATAATGTTTCCCAATAGAATTACTCATGTGGAGTTAGTAGAACTCGATATGGTTGATTTTGATGTTATCTTGGGTATGGATTGGTTGCATGCTTGTTTCATTTCCATAGATTGTAGAATAAGGGTGGTGAAGTTTCCAAATGAACCCGTTTTATAGTGGAAGGGGCAAAATTCTATCCTAGAGGTCGTATGATTTCTTGTTTGAAAGCTTGTAGGATGATCTCTAAAGGGTGTTTATATCATATAGTAAGAGTCCAAGATCTAGACTCCGAAATTCCTCCCATGGAGTCGGTCCCCGTAGTGAGGGAATTTTCGGAGGTATTTCCTAATGATCTTCCCGGTATTCCTCCCGAATGGGAAATTGAATTTGGTATTGTAACAACCTGAAAATGACTATGCTATGTAATGCTTAAACGTACCTAGAATGCCTGGATAAGACCGGGTTCACACGGCTTGTTGCGTGTAGAACCAGACCTCAGAACCTATGCACTAGCCAAGCCAACCAACTTGGTGAGTTATTTGAGCTAGGCAAGGTGAGAACCAACCATGTAGGGCACCCGAATTGAAGAGATTCACCCGGATGAGTTTTACCAGACTTAAAAGGGGTAATCTTAGGTTTGGAGGGTCTAGGGGTAAAATGGTTTTTTCCAAGCTAGGGGTAGTATTGTAATTACCCTAATTAATTAATTAATTAATTAATTAATTTAATTAGAGGAACCGTTTGGGTCGAGTTGACCCGGAATGACACATTTCGCGATGGAGGCTTCACCTGGGTTCGAGCCTTGGTGGACGCGACATTTAGGTGGATTTTATTGATGTTTATTACCTGATTTTGTAGGGTCATGGTGGTCATTTCACATAGCCTTTGAAAAAAATCAGATTTTTAAACAATTAAGAGATGTCCTAATTTGACTAAGTCTACACCTAATCTCCTAATCCTAAGCTAACAGTAACTCACGTTTCTCTCTACTCCTCTGTCACTTCACGATCAACATTCTGTAAGAACTAAAGAACAGAACAAAAAAAAAATAGTTCATCCACACTCAATAACTTGAACTCTCAAATTCAGAAGCAAAATAAGCTTCAAAACGAAAAGCAAAAAACAAATTCTCGACGGATTTTGCTTGTGATTTCGGTGGTGAGACGTTGGCTTATTGGGGGGGGGGGTTTGGCAGCACGTAAGAACATATTTGAACGACTTCAGGTATGGGTTTTCGTCCCTCTTTGTCCCTTTCCCGAGAGACGCCTAAGGTTCAGTCTATTCACAATCGAAAACTAAGGTTATCCCCGTTGCATGCCCCTGTCATTAGATCCTTTGAAAAATTCAAGTATGCGTTGGTATGACTTCTGGTAGATGATTTTAGGGATGGTTGTGATTACGTGTTTGAATGTGTATTCGGAATTATGTAGAAATGAAAGAGGTGTTTTGAAAATGTGAAGTTTGTTAACTTGTTTGTGCATGTGTGTGCTGTGAATTGGCCACGTTTTGAAGCTTGATATTGACATGTTAAAATGTTATGAATTATGTGTGTGCGAATATGTGAAAAATGTGATGTTCATATGAGTTCAAAGTTGCTGAATTGAATGATAATTCTTGATTGAAAGTAACCTTGAAAATGCACCTAAAGATCTCCCTAAAAACTACTCGAAATGTCTTAATGTTTAACGTGAAATAGGGTGAGAAAATAGGCTGCAAAAATATGGTCAAATTCCAGTTTTCTGGAATTTGGTTTCGGCCAAGCTTACTGTAAAAATTTAGTTTTTTTTAAAAAAATTTAAAATGCATGAGGTCATTGGGGATTGAACCCAAGACCTCACTATATACAAGTTATAAAAAAATTAAATAATAAAAGGAATGTGGTATATGGGATTCGAACCGTTGTGCCTTGACCAAAAATAAGACATTAATAAAATGAGGCATGTGGGATTCGAACCCACAACCTCTCGGTGAAATAAGAGAATAGGAGAAACAATTAAAATAAAATAAAATGAGGTATGTGGGGATCAAACCCACAACCTCTTGGCCGAATGAGAAAGTAAGGAGAAAATACAAATAAAAAAAGGTGATGTTATGGGGAATCGATCCCACATCCCCTCGGTTCAACAGAGAAGAATTAAGGAAGGAAAGAAAGAAATTAAATGAAACGTGAGTGTGGGGGTTCGATCTTGGATCTTAAGCTTAGACGTTGAGATTAAGTAAAGAAAAAGAAGAGAAAAAGAAATGTAAGTGTAGGGGCTCGAAATGGGGTCCCAAGCTGAAATGTTAAATCAAAAATTAAGTGGAAGCTACGTGTCGTCCAATGGATTCGAAATCCGATTCCCTTGCCCAACTCCGTATTGATATATAAGTCGTACGCGAATAAATGTTTAAATGAATGTTGCCTATAAGGATCGAAATCGAGATCTTGGCATACTTACAAGATGCATAAGTCTTGTACTACATAATCTTGGGTAAATATGAATCACTTAGATAAACTATGAATGAAGCCTCATGGCTGTGTGTATGGACTCATAAGTCCAGCATACGTTTATAAAGTAAGTGAACCTAAGATGTTATGTAATGAATGATGTTACCCCAGAATGGTTAAGTAAGAGTGTGAAACACACTAAAAGGCCAAGTGCATTGGCATATGATGAAATGAACATTCACGTAAAAAGGGTTGAGTAATTATGAAGGGAAAATGTGATAAGGCTAATGAATGTGGTGACAACATGATAAAAGGCTAATGTGAAATATGAGAGCAATCTCAAATGAGTCTAAGTAAATGTTACCAAAACGTACTCACCTATGAGAGTGTAAAGTTAATGAAGAGACCAGTCTCTATGAACACTTAATAAAAGTATTAAAGTTAATATATACTTAATACTAATGATGAGATGAGAAATCATCTAATGAGCTATGATGTCCTCATGCTAGAAGCCAGCTTCTATGATGTATGAGATGAATGTAATGGAACTTTATACTGAGCACCGATAGGCTAGATATGAGTGGCGATTCCTTCTTTCGGGAAGGCAGAGGTTCGTGTATTTATCATGAGATGATACTTTCTATCCAGACGGGTATGGGTCTCCTTACATCTCCTAGTCTTTGAACCTATGCAGCCAACATAGGGGTATAGTAGGGTTCAATTCCCTATATACGCTAGCATGTTTTGGTTTCACTTTGGCCGGTGATTCCACCTCTTTTCGGTGTGACTTAGACACAGGATTTCACGGAGCTCACATGATCTATGTCGGTTAAAGTTAGAGTTCCCAAAAAAAGAATGAGGCCAGCCTCATGTAATGCACACAATGAAATGAACGATACCAAAGGTATTTGGGTAGGATAATCAAGAGGTGAACTAGACTTATGTAATGACACTAGGTCATTGTTAGTCATTGCACAGTGAACCCAATGAGAGTCTTAAACTACATCCTAGGTATAACTGGTGTTTACACTATCCTATGAATGAAATGAAATGAAGTACGTATGAATGAATGAAGCAGACTCTGTGTTTGCTAAAGAAGGCTCCGTAGTTGAGGTCCCATATATTGAGCCCTCATTTTGGGAAGTCCTAATGCTAAGTCCAAGATTCCAGGGTCTCATGGCATATGAACGAATGAAATGAAATATGATATGTGCTATATACAATATGTTATGTGCTATATGCAATATGTTATGTGATGTGTGCAATACGATATGTATGATGATGCATATTACCCTCATGGCATGATTTTCCTAATTCGATTTTGGCAAGTCCACCGACTTGACTTTCCATAACTCGTATCATTAGGAGAGAGCTATTCTAAATCATGCATGTCCGTGGTGTGTGCTTGCACATACCCATACTTATTTCAAGTGTGTACTAATTCCATACATTTATCTACTTTTAGGTGCAGGTGCAGCTGGACATTATAGCTTACGATTCGACATAAAAGGTATTCAGACGTGGAGCTTTCATACGGATTTGGTAGGCCCTCATACTTTCAAGGATGCTTATTGATTTATTCTAGCATAGACGTAGGCATGAGCTAGTGGAGTATGTTTCACTAGCGTTTCTTTCGTATTTACTTTCAGACGTTGTATTGGTGCCATTTTGGCAACTCTATATTTATGACTATATCTTTCATTTTGATTATCTTGATTTAGATGGTTGTTGTGAACGCTTATGAGTTTACGTAGATAGTATTATGCGAGATCAATGTTTTCCAATATAATGTTTAAGTAAACAAAAGTTCAAATTTTCCGCTAAAATTAACCTAGATGAAATAACGACGACATATGTAGGCTTGTCTGCGACCTCAGAGAGGTCAACGACGCCGATATCGTCTGGGGTCTAGATTTCGGTTGTGACAGGTATCGACTTACTACCGAATATATATCCCATTTCAATTCCTCTTAATCGGATGTGTCCGGCCAAATTGAAAGAGTTGAAGGCTTTACTCAAAGACTTTATAGACAAGGGCTTTATTCTGCCTTGTATTTCTCCATGGGATGCTCCAGTATTGTTTGTGAAAGAAAAAGGATGGTTCCCTTAGAATGTGTATCGATTACCGTCAACACAACAAAGTCACAATCAAGAACAAGTATCCTCTCTCTCTAATTAATGATTTATTTCATCAACTCCAAGGTGCGAGTTACTTTTCCAAGATTGACTTGAGATCGGGATATCACCAACTTAGGGTGAGAGGTGAAGATATTACCAAGATGGCATTTTTGACTAGATATGGTCACTATGACTTCTTAGTAATGTCCTTTGGTCTCACTAATGCTCAGGGGGAGTTTATGGATCTAATGAATAGGGTGTTTCGAAATTACCTACATTTATTTTTCATTTTCATCATTGACAACATCTTCGTATATTTGAAAAATAAGGGTGAACACATGGATCATTTGAGAGTGGTGTTGCAAGTGCTTAAGGAACACCAATTGTTTGCCAAGTATAGCAAATGCGAGCTTTTGTTGAGGTGAGTAGCGTTTCTTGGTCATATAATCTCTAGTGAAGGTGTGGAGGTTGATCCAAGAAAGACCGATGCGGTTAAAAATTGGCCTAGACCTTTGGCTTCTATGGATATTAGGAGTTTCTTAGTCCTAGCCGGTTATTATAGAAGGTTTGTCGACTGGTTTGCATCCATTTCTTCCCCTTTGACAACCTTGACTTAAAAGAATGTGAAATTTGAGTGGTCGAAGGCATGTGAAAAGAGCTTCCAAATGTTAAAGGATAGGCTTACCTCCACACAGGTAATGACTCTACCGGAGGGTACTAAGCATTTTGTGGTATATTGTGATGCATCCCGAGTTGGGTTGGGGTGTGTTCTTATGCAACATGGCAAAGTTATAGCCTATGCTTCTAGGAAACACAAAGTTCATGAGAAGAATTACCCAAGTCATGACCTTGAGTTAGCGGCGGTGGTATTTCCCTTGAATGGAAGGGGGCATTATCTCTATGGGGTTCATGTTGATGTATATACGGACCATAAAAGTCTCCAATACGTATTCACTCAACATGAGTTGAATCTCCGGCAACAGAGATAGTTAGAGTTGTTGAAAGACTATGATATGAGTGTTCTCTATCACCCCGTCAAGTATAATGTGGTAGCGGATGCTCAAAGTCGATTGTCCATGGGAAGTGTATCCCATCTGGAATAATCCAAGAGAAACTTAGTGAAAGATGTTCATAGGTTGGATCTTTTAGGGGTTCGAATTTAATGTTCTCCAAACGGTGGTATGGTGGTACATCATAACTTCGCGTCATCATTGGTGGTTGCGGTGAAGTCTAAGCAACACCTTTATCCATTGTTGATGGAGTTGAAAGGATAGTTTCTTGGTCAGATGAATGAGTCATTCTTTCAAGGGGGGGATGGTGTTCTAAGGTATCAAGGTAGATTGTGTGTGCCTAATGTTGATGATTTGAGAAGTAGGATCCTTGAGGAAGCTCATGGAGCCCGTTACTCTATTCATTAGGGTTGTACAAAGATGTACAATGATCTTAGAGAGGTGTTTTGGTGGGCTGGCCTAAAAAGGGATATTGCGGAGTTTGCTTCAAAGTGTCCCAATCGCCAACAAGTGAAGGCCGAGCATCAAAAGTCGAGTGGTCTACTAGTATATATCCAAATTTCTACTTGGAAGTGGGAACATTTTAACATGGATTTCATAGTAGGTTTGCCTCGAACTCGAAAGAAATATGACTCTATTTGGGTGGTAGTGGATAGATTGACGAAACGCGCTCACTTGATTCTCATTAAGTCTACTTATTCGGCGGAAGATTATGCAAGAATCTATATTGACAAGATAGTGAGTCTTCATAGGGTTCCTTTTTCCATTATATTGGATTGAGGTGCTCAATTCACATCTAGGTTTTGGAAGTCATTTCAAAGAGTTTGGGTACTCAAGTGAAGTTAAGGACTGCTTTCATCCTCAAACGGATGGTCAAGCGGAGAGGACTATTCAAACTCTTGAAGATAAGCTTAGGGCTTGTATCATCGACTTTGAAGAAAATTGGGATGATCACTTGCCTTTGGTGGAGTTATCATATAACAATAACTTTTATTCATCCATCTCCATGGCTCCTTATGAATCCTTGTATGGTAGGAGGTGTAGGTCTCCTATTGGATGTATTGAGTTTGGCGAGTCTTCGCTTCTTGGTCCCGATTTGATCTATAAAACTTTGGAGAAAGTTCATATCATAAAGAACAGGTTGCAAACAGCCTATTGTCAGCAAAAGTCTTATGACAATCATAGGAGGAGAGACCTTGAATTTGAAGAGGGTGATAAGGTGTATTTGAAAATTTCTCCCACGAAAGGGGTGGTTAGATTTGGTAAGAAAGGGAAGTTAAGTCCTCGTTATGTGTGTCCCTATGAAATATAGCAAAGGGTTGGTAAGGATGCATATTAGTTGAAACTTCCTAGTGAACTATCTTTGGTTCATCCGGTTTTTCATGTATGCGTGCTTAAGAAGTGAATTGCTAATCCCGAGACCATTCTTCCTATTAAGGGTCTTGGTGTGAAAGAGAACCTCTCCTATGAGGATGTTCCGGTTGGAATCCTTGATCGTCAAGTAAAGAATTTGACGAACAAAGAGGTGGCCCCCGTAAAATTGTTATGGAGAAACCACCTAGTTGAGGGAGCAACATGGGAGGCCGAGGATGACATGAAGTCCCGTTATCCTCATCGCTGTGCTAATTAAGGTTAGTTATTCCTATTAATAATGAAAAGTAATGAGTTGCTTTGAATTTGACTTTTTTTGTAAAGATATGCATATTTATGGTAAAAATAAAAAGGTTTTATGTTAAAATAAGTCTCATGGAAGAATGCCCTTTTGCTTGACTTGAACTTATTTGTGTACTTGGTATGTTGTCTTCATAATGTGATATTGAGCATGTTTATATGTTGAGAAAGGAACTTTGACAAAATTTACTCTTTAATGATACGTGGAGCTCTTATTGTTGTTATAAGAAGGAAATTCCTCATGTTTTGACTTTGAGCCATTATGTGTAAAAATTGATGTTTTGAGTCATTGTGTAAATGTCATATTGCTATGTTGAATTGAGTTGTAACTCATTATGATGTTGTAGTATATTGTTTGGTTGGGCTGCTAGTCTTGAGTCTATCCTTTTCTTTTTTAAAGTTTAGTGTCATTCGGGGACTAATGTTCCTAAGGGGGGATAATGTAACACTCCAAAAAGTCAAGAACTAATATAGATCCTAACATGAGTATCTAAGGGTTTATATGTTGTTTTAAGACCTAAAATAATGTATATAAGTCATCCAAGAAGTTTTAGAGCCAAGATATCAAAGGACGTCCATGACGTCCGAAAACTAGCCTAATTGAACTAGTTGACGTCGCTATGTTTGGGGATCATTTCGTAAGGTCAAATGAAGTCTAAAACTTAGAAAAGACTTTGTTTAGGTAGAGTGTAGTATATATGGTCTAATAATCCAATAACGACACCCCCAGGACCACCCGAAGGGTCATGGAGGAGTACACCAACATGGGTGGGCAGGCTGCCAAAGCAGCCTACAAAAATCAAGAATCAGTGGGCTGCTGCGCAATGCGGAGCCCACACGGACCTCACTGTCCCAAAATTTGTTTTTGGAAAATAAACTGTGTGTTGGCCCTGCGACGCGGAGCCTCTTCCTTGATTCGGTAAAGTCGTATTTTTGATATTTTGACTTCCCAAGAGACCAATTTAAGTGAGGGGTGTTTTAGGTAATTTAGGGGATGACTATATATTGACTTAGGGTCAGTTTTAAGCAATTTTAACTCACTCACCCAAACCCAAATTCCCAAAACAAACCCAAAATCTCTCACTTCTCTCTACTTTCTCTCTCCCCAATTCCTCCATTGAAGAAGGAAGAAAGCTTGAGGAAGAAGGTCAATTTCTCTACGATTTTACTTCAATATTTGTGGTTTAATTTCATTAAGGTATGGGTTCTTCACTCTTTGGATTCCTTTCCCCAATAGTTCCTTTCAAATTTGATTTCTAAATTATTCAATTCCATGAGATTTTCCAATTCTAATGGGTTTTCTTGTAAACATCAAATTGCTGATAAATTGTGATTTCCTATGACTAACTGAGTATAGATTGTTGATTAATTGATGTTAATTGATGCAATTTCATTTTTATCATGTTCCCTTCCCCAAATTCCCCAAAATCTTGGATCTTGGCTAGAATTTGATGGGAATTGAATTATGAATTAATTATTAGGCTTGTTTTATCTATTCTAATTCATGTCTGGATCGACTAGGGTGATGTATTATTGGGATTGGATCTAATTCTTGATGAATTCATGATGAACCCTAATTCCCCTAACCCTAGGTTATGAATTGATGTTAATTGGGATGATGATGCAATTAACCTAGCTCTTGTATTAATTACTATTGATTGATGTTACTACACCTATTATTGGATGTAATTAGTTGGTTAATTATAAGACAATGATGATGGCTTTTGAAGGAGACTTGGTAAGTATTCATGATCCTAACCTTAACTTTAATTATGATGGCTTGTGATTGATGATGTAGTTCAATTGAAGTATACCTTGTGAATAGCCTATGTAGGTGTTGGTATGATGTTGAATTGACATTTCTTTACTATGTGATTGTGAGATTATGCTAAAGATGAAATGATATAAGGTTGGTGATGACTTGCCTATGTGCCTTATTATGAAATGATGATGATGATATGATAATCTAACATATGAGGGTTGCCATGAAAGGATATACTCATGCAATACCTATTGAGCTATATGACAATGACTATATAAGGGATTAGACCCTATAACCTAAACTAAGTGACGATTAATAAATAAAGAAATTTCAAAAGGGACTTAGCTTAGCACCGAATGAACTTGACAATGGGAGGTGTTGGCTTCACATAGAGGAAGATTCACCCTATAGTTCCACATGAGGTGTTGACCTCCCTATCTGGGATACTCACCCAATGGGTTCCCATGAGATGAGGCTCCAATTCCATAGGCATGTAGAGGGTTCAATACATATCTCCTAGTTCTAGAACTATGTTGTCACCATAGGAAGACTAGCTAGTGGATCCACCTAGAAAGATACGTTTATGTTTGGCTCTACTTTGGCTGGTAGACCACCTTCCATCGATGTAAGGTTTTGCAACACCGGATTCCACACTTAGCTCTTATGCTCTATGTCAATTAAGGCAAGTGTTACCGAAAGTAAAATGAAGTAATAAACTATACACTAATTCGGGTGACTTGAGAGGTTCGCTTATTCTAGGTAAGGGTATGAGACTCTACCTAGGCATTGCACTAGTTGGCTTTGAGGGAAGTCTTAGAAGGATATTCTTATGTTGTAATGATCTTATAAATGTAAATATTATGCTTATGGTGACATTACATGTTGATGATCCTTTATGATGTTAGTTTCATTAATGAACATGTTATCGGTCTATATTGGTAAATATGATGATGAGTACTATTGATGCTATGTTTAGTTGAGTTGGGCATTACTTGTGATCCTTTGTTTGGTTTACTTGATTGAGTAAGGTTATGGGGATTTTATTGGTCATTTCACTTGTAGGCTAAATGGTGGATTATGAGTAAGGGTCTTGCTTATGTTATGATGTTATGAACTTTTGTATATGTTGACTTGACTATTACTTGTTGATGTTGGTCTTGCATCGTACATGGGTTTGACTTATGGATTATGTGATTATTGGCTTATATGGGCTCTTGATTGTGCATAATGATTTTCAAAGTACTTTGGCATGGTTTTGATCAAATGTCCTCTTTAGCATGATTTCAATTATTTTAGGTGCATATACACATACTTAGTACAAATGTGTACTAACCCATGTTTGATGTTTACTTTAAATGTAGGATCCGGCCGTTGATATTAGAGAAGGCTTTGAAGACTACTTGGACTATTAACTTCCATGTTCGGTAGGTCCTCAATTTCCGGGTACGATGCCATTATCTACTTATTGGATGTCGGTTACTCTTAAAGACACTTTGTTCATTCTCTTTAATTTTGGTACTATAATTGTAAAGCATATATGTGGCTATAATTGTTGATGTAAGGGATATATCCAAATTGTGATACTCTTATCTAGATGGTTTAATATGAGACAATGTTATAGACTTCTTTTGAGACTATTTTATACTATGTATGTGCAATAAAACTAGAAGACTATGTAATCTTCCTATACTAAGTGTCTATGTATACTCGATATGAATATATTATGTGTATGTAGAGGTCTATGTAACCCTCAAGATTGATATAGAAAAGTTTTAAATTTTCCATGTTTTTAACCTATGAATGTAATTATATAAGCTAAGAGGCTAGTCTTAGTCCTCTAAGAGGACGAAAACACCGTTACGTCTAGGGGGTGCTCCTCGGATGTGACATCGGAAGCATGTGAAAAGAGCTTCCAAATGTTGAAGGATAGGCTTACCTCCGCTCTGGTATTGACCCTACCGGAGGGTATTAATGGTTTTGTGGTATATTGTGATGCATCCCAAGTCGGTTTAGGGTGTGTTCTTATGCAACAAGGCAAATTTATAGCCTATTCATCTAGGCAACTTAAAGTTCATGATAAGAATTATCTGACTCATGACCTTGAGTTAGAGGTCGTGGTATTTGCCTTGAAAACATGGAGTCATTATATATATGGGGTTCATTTTGATGTGTATACAGACCATAAAAGTCTTCAATGCGTATTCACTCAAAAGGAGTTAAATCTCCGACAAAGGAGATGGTTAGAGTTGTTGAAAGACTATAAAATGAGTGTTCTCTAACACCCCATCATGGATAATGTTGTAGTGGATGCTTTAAGTCGTTTATTCATGGGAAGTGTGTCCTATGTGTAGGAAGCCAAGAAAAACCTAGTGAGGGATGCTCATACGTTGGCTCGTTTAGGGGTTCGGATTGAAGATTCTCCAAATGGTTGTTTTGTGGAACATAATAACTTCGAGTCATCTTTCGTGGTTGAGGTGAAGTCTAAGCAACACCTTGATCCATTATTGATGGAGTTGAAAGAATCGATTCTTGGAAAAATGAATGAGTCATTCTCCCAAGGAGGGGAAGGTGTTCTTAGTTATCAAGGGAGATTGTGTGTGCCCAATGTGGATGATTTGAGGAATAGGATCCTTGAGGAAGCTCATGGAGTCCGTTACTCTATTCATCCGGGTTTTACAAAGATGTATCATGACCTTAGAGAGGTGTTTTGGTGGGATGGCTTAAAAAGGGACATTGCGGAGTTTGTTACAAAATGTCCCTATTGCCAAAAAGTGAAGGCCAAGCACCAAAATCCGAGTGGTTTAGTGCATGAAATCCAAATTCCTACTTGGAAGTGGGAAGATGTTATCACAGATTTCGTAATTGGGTTGCCTCAAACATGAAAATAATATGACTCTATATGGGTTGTAGTGGATAGATTGACCAAATCCGCCCACTTTATTCCAGTTAAGTCTACTTATTCATTGGAAGATTATGCAAGAATCTATATCGACAAGATACTGAGGCTTCATGGGGTTCCTTTTTCCATCATATCGGAATTAGGTGATCAATTTACATCTAGATTTTGGAGATCATTTCAAAGAGGTTAGGGTACTCAAGTGAAGTTAAGCACCGCTTTTCATCCTCAAACGGATGGTCAAGCGGTGCTTACTATTCAAACTCTTTAATATTTGCTTAGAGCTTGTATCATTGACTTTAAAGTAAATTGGGATGAGCATTTTCCTTTTGTGGAGTTCTCGTATAATAATAGTTTTCATTCATCCATATCTATGGCTCCTTAAGAAGCTTTGTATGGTAGGAGGTGTAGGTCTCATATAGTGTGGTTTGAGGTTGGTGAGTCTTTGCTTCTTGGTCCCGATTTGATCTATAAGACCTCAGATAAAGTTCATATCATAAGAAATCGGTTGCAAACAGCCTATAGTCGGTAAAAGTCTTAAGCCGATTATAGGAGAAGAGATTTAGAGTTTGAAGAATGTGATAAGATGTATCTAAAATTTTGCCTATGAAAGGGGTGGTGAGATATGACAAGAAAGGAAAGTTGAGTCTCTATTATGTGGGTCCCTATGAAATCTTGCAAAGAGTTGGTAAGGTAGCATACGAGTTGAGGTTACCTAGTGAACTATCTTCGGTTCATCCAGTTTTCCATGTTTCCATGCTTAAGAAGTGTATCAGAGATCCCGAGTCTATTCTTTTGATTAATGGTCTTGGTGTGAAAGAGAACCTCTCTTATGAGGAGGTTCCGGTTGAAATCCTTGATCGTCAAGTGAAGTGGTTGAGGAACAAAGAGGTGGCCTCCGTAAAACTGTTATGGAAAAAAACGCCTAGTTGAGGGAGCAACATGGCCGAAGCCGACATGAAGTCCTGTTATCCTCATCTCTTTCTTAACGAAGGTTAGTTGTTCTTACTAATAATGAAAATAATGACTAAAATTGAAGTTTTCTTAATTTTTAGTGAAGTTGTGCAAAATGGGACATGTTTCAGTGAAGTTACAGTAAATTGCATGCCTAAAAAATGAACATTTTGCTTTTTACTTGTTTTAAGTTTATGTTGTGCATTTCGAGTCCTTATGAAATGATATTGACCACGGTTATAGGTTGAGTTTTTGCGTAATTGAATCCTTAATGAGATGTTGAGCTCATGTTGTTGTGAGAGGGGAATTTCTCATGTTGTGATTTGAGCTCTTATGTGTAGTAATTGAAATTTTGAATTGCTATGCATGAAAGACATGCTTGAGTAGTAATTCATGTTTGATGTGTTGTTGTTGGTTGGGTTGCTAGTCTTGAGTCTCCACCTTCCTTTCAAAAGATTTTAGTGTCATTCGGGGACGAATGTTCCTAAGGGGGGGGGGGGGGATAATGTAACACTGTGAAAGTATAAGACCTAATATAGAGCCTAACATGAGTATCTAAAGTTTGTAACACTGTTATAAGGCCTAAAATGATGAATATAAAACATTTAGGAAGCTTTGGAATTAAAACGTCGAGGAACGTCCACGACGTGTGGTGAACTTACTACTTGGGCTAGTGGGGTGTCTTGATAGGTTGAAGAAAGTGTCAGAGGGTTTTATCTTGGTGATATGATAAGGGTATATATATATAGATAAGTGCCAAAGAAGAGCTTAAAGATTCTAGGAAAATTGAGGAGTGCCAACCTTCAAGGGAAAGCCAAAGCCAAGAGGCCAAGGCTGCCCAAAAAGGGAGGCTACTGCCTCACTCTACACGAGCATGACCACGGCCAAGGTGGGGATCTCGTGAAGGGGCCTTATCCATGGGTGAAGATACCAAGGTAGCCTAGCTACTGTTCAAGACACCACGAGCCACTCCATGACTCGTGGTGAACTTGACGGAGGGCAAGGGGCTTCCGTGAAAAGGCCTTAGCCAAAAAGGAGGTGAGTTGGTGGGCGATGGTGAGCTACTGCCTAAGAGCACCATGAGCCACTTGATAGGTTGTGGTGCATCTTCACGGAAAGGAAAAAGTGCTACGTGGTCCTGCCTTGCTGGGAGAAATGGAGAGGAGCTCCTTGGGGGAGCTACTGACTCACATCTCTCTACCACCACCATGGTACGTTGATCACTTCACGGAGCGTGAAGTTGGGCGTGGTGATAGACGTGGGCTTCACAGTTAAGTTATGTTGGACTTCACTTTTGGAAGTCCAACTAATGAAGGGTATTTGGGTATTTTGGGAGTGGACTATATATTGATTTTAGTTCAATTTCCATTCATTTCCATCTCCAAAAAGACAAACCCAAATTGCTCTCACTTCTCTGTACTTTTCTCTCTCTTTATTCATCCTCCATTTAAGAATAAGAAACTTGAGGAAGAAAACAAAGTCTCCAAGATTTTCACTTAATTTTTGGGCATAAATCTTCATTAACGTATGGATTATTCACTCTTGGGATTCCTTTCCCCAAGAGGTCCTTTCAAAGTTGAATTTCAATTACCCAAATCTTAGGGTTTTTCTCTATAAATGGGTTTTCTTCTAAAGTCGGAATTGAGGATTGATTGTGTTGAATAATGATTTTCTATGACTAATATAATATAGATTATTGTGTAATTGATGTTAATTGTGGGAATTTTGTTTGGATCATGTCCCTTACCCAATTATTCCAAGTATTGGTTCTTACTTATAAATTGAAGAGTAATTATGAATATGTTGATTTTGGTAACCATCTTATTTAATCTATGGGCTGCCTAGGTACTTGTGTTGTTGGGATTATACCTAGTTCTTGAAGAATTCATGAAGAACCTTTCTCCCCCAAAACCCTAGGTTATGAATTGAAGTTGATTTGGTTGGTGATGATACAATTGGCTTAGTATTGTATAGATTACTATTGTATGATGTTGTTCCACCTATTATTTGGTGGAGTTGATTGGTTGATGGTAAGACCTTGATGATGTCTTGTGAAGGAGATTGGGGTAAGTCTTGTGATCTCAATTCTTTACTTCGATTATGATTACTTGCGTTTAGTGATGAAGTTATATTGAAGTATACCTTATGATTAAGATTGATTATGGTTGGTATGATGTTGAATTGAAATGTATTGAACTATGGATTGTAAGTTGTTGGATAAGATGTAAATGTTATAAAGATGGTGATAACTTACCAATCTGCCTTATCATGGTGTGTTTATGTAAATGTGCTAACCTCGTGTCTATGAATTGTAATGAAAGCAAAATACTCATGCAATTCTTATTGAGCTATGATGATGATTATATAAGGGATAGACCCTATGACCCAAATTAATCTATGATCATTAATAAAGGCTTAAAGACATTTCAAAAAAGGGACTCTAGCTTAGCACTGAGTGAACTACAGTGAGGAGTGTCCCTTCCAATATAGGGAAGGTAGGATCACTAACGTACTCATGAGATTAGAGACTATAATGCATGTAGCATAAAGAAGGTACCAACTACATCTCCTAGTTATTGAACTATATTGCCCCCATAGGGATACTAGCTAATGGATCCCACGTAGTTGGTATGCTCATGTTTTGGTACTATCTTGGCAAGTAGTCCGCCTTCTTTCGGTGTAGGGTTCCATCACACCGGATTCCAAATTAGATCATGTGGTCTATGTCGGTTAAGGCAAGATGTTCCCAAAAGGTAAAACAAAATAATGAAGTGAACTCTAACTAGGATGACCTAACTGGTTTAGCTTAGTCAAGGTAGGGGTATGAGACTTTAACTATACATTGCACTAGTTAGCCTTAAAGGAAGTTTTGGGAGGATGTTCTTATGTATGTATATGCTTATAAATATAAATGATATGTATATTATGATCTTATATGTAAATGACACTATGTGATGTTGGTTTGATTTATGAACATGTGTTTGGTCTCTATTGCTAAAGTATGATGTTATGTACTCGTAATGATACATTATGTGAAGTTGGACACTGGTTATGGATCTTGTTAGGTTGACTTGATTGAGTAAGGTTATGGGCCTTTGCTTAGTCATTGCACTAGTGGGCTTAATGAGGGTTCTTGAGTAATGATCTTGCTTTTGTTATGATGTTATAAACTCTTATACATACTTGTTTATGTTATAACTTGATGATAGAGTTGTCTTGACTTAATGAAATATGTACTATTGATTTGTATTGGTTTTTGAATGTGCATAAGGCTTTTCAAAGTAAAATAGCATACTTTAATGAAATGTCCCTTTTTAGCATGATTTTATGTTGTGTGTGCATGTGGTCCTATACTTAGTACAACTGATGTGCTAACGCCATTTCTCCCTTTTTCCCCAACATTTTAGGTTATGGTCGTTGAAGGGCTTGTGACGACTTTTGAAGGAAGACCTGGAATTCTCACTCTCCAAGTTGGGTAGGTCCTCACTTTTCGAGGACAATGACACTATCAAGATATTAATGTTGTTCTAGTTATAAGACTTCTAGTTCTTTCCTTTTAATTTTAAGAAGATTGTTGTATAGCCAATATGTGGCTTTATTGTATTGATGTATGGGCTATGCCCAATTGCTATACTCTTTTTTAGATTGTTATGAGACGAGACACTCTTTTAAGACTATGTTATATCTTATATATATATGTTCAATAAAAGTAGAAGACTATGTAATCTTCTTATACGAAGAGTCTACGTATACTCGATATGAATATGTTATGTGTGTGCGAGAGGTCTATGTAAACCTCACGATAGATGGAAGAAAAGTTTTAAATTTTCCGCATTTAACCTATGAATGTAATGATGTAAACTAAGAGGCTAGTCTTAGTTCTCTTCGAAGACGACGAAGCCGGTTACGTCTGGGGGTGCACCCCGGATGTGACAACTAAACCAACAATTTAACCAAAACAATTGTCCAACAATACACAATATGAACATCATCAAATTAAGGCAGCCTATATAGAATTCTATCATGATCTATACCTAATTCAATAGCCCAATACACTCTACACAATAATTCAATACAATTAAGACATGATTAAATCACCACATTAGAGCCAAAATTAGGAAATCATGAATTGCATGAGTTCATAGTGACTTTTATCTAAAAACCTTCAATTAACATCAATTATATCATAAATTTTTTATTAAAATCATTTTATGAAGAACCCATGGCTAGAGTCAAAATAGAACATTCTATGTTTTTGAACATCTTTGAAAACCGTTGGAATTGAATCCTTGAAAGGAAGAGGATTCAAGGATGAAACACCAAACCTCAATTGAAGAGAATTCAAGAAAATGATGAAGATTCAATGTAGAAATCATAGCTTCAATGGAGTTCGAGAGGGTTCTATTTGAGGTCTTGAGTTTTGATTTTGAATAATGAACTCTAATCTAAGTTCAAGGCTTATAAAGTAACTTAAAATACTCAAAAACCATTAAAATAGCCTCCCAAATATATATTTGGATTCTAGGTGAATTTCCCATTTTTCCCTTACCTTGGCCGAGACACCTGCAGAAAATTGCACGTATCATTCAACGGAGCTCATTAACAAGCCATAGACCAGACGACAAGACGTACTTGTAAGCTGTCATTTTGGTCAGAGGATGCTCTTTGGGACTGCTTTAGGTAGCTTCAAGCCAAAGGTTGGGTCGTCCTCAAGGACCCTTATGGTGGTCCTTGGGGAGTTTTGTCCGGAAGTTTTAACCCTAAACACGCTCATCTAGATGTCAGGAACCTCTCCTTTCAATTTGAACTCCAACCAACAAGCAAAACATGAAAAGGCACACTAGAACACACAAGCACGTCTCAAGCTAACTTTCGAACATCTTGGACGTGCATGTACATTTCACTTCCAAACTCAACAAACTACCTTCTAACACTATCATTAATCATTCTAAGACATTATAAACTCATGACACACATTTTAGGCTCTAGTTTCACCTAGTTCGTTTTAGAGGTGTTACAAGAGCATACCTCATTATAGACGCTTGAAGATTGGACTCCAAATATTTGTTGAAAATATGGAAAATGATACCCTATTTATAGAGTTGGAAAAATGATGATTCAATTATTTCATGTCGAAATCCAAGAAGGAATGAAATAGAATGTATATATCCTAATAGTAATAAGCCGATGTTTCAAAATAATTAATGCAAATTCATTATAAAAGGAAAAAGGGAAGTGGATGGAGATTACTTCTCGATATATGACGAAGACAATTGAACTCCTAAAGGAGTAAATTTTTTAATGTAGGTTTCCTCAAATTAATTGTCAATATGATTTCCTTAAGACATTAGAATCTCTTTAACTGTGAAACAATCCAATATTCATTTACATGAAAATTTTGTTTTACCAAAAAAAAAACATGTGATGGTCATTAGTAAAATCATAGTCATCTATTGTTTTCATCTCTAGTAAGTTTTTACTTTCTTTGAATGAATGGAATGATGGTTTTTGTTTCATAAAGCATGAGAAGCTAAACTCCACAATCAAGGTTTATGGGACCCATGACAACTTAACCTAAAATAAGAGAATTTATGGAGTAATCTACTTTACAAAGGTATATCTCATTAGCTATTTCATTTAGATCAATTTCTAAAAGTTACAAATATTAGGATGATTCCTATGTTCGACTAGTTTGACTAAAATAGTGTAAAACTTGGGGAAAACATTTGTCACGACCCATGGGTATCCCCTAAATGTAGCAAGGTGTATAAGACCCCGAGAAGCCTCATACAAGCCACTTAGCATATAATAACATAAAGTAATAGAAAATGGTGCGTAAAATTTCAAACATTTAAATACAATCAAATTCTTTATATAAAACGAGAGGAAGTCTAATACACTTGTCTCAAACTATCTAAACAACATGAATAAAGTCTTGTGTCACAACCGATACAATAGTCCAAGACACAAAATGAAAGAACATAAAAGATATTGGTGATCACATCCTAAAACACAATGAGGACTCACCAAAACTTCACTTCTTGATCAACTATGAAGCTAACCACGAGTGTGAGAATCCATGTCGCCGGACCCTGCATTTGATAAGAATTTAGGCAAGAATATGTGTTAGTACATTCGTGTACTAAATGTGATACCTAGCATAAACATCATGGTTACTCAACATAAACCATAAACATAATAAATACACATAAATCATCATCACAATAAGGAAGTAGTACTTTTCAAGCAACCTCACTTAACCTTAGTCAAGACGTGTGTCATTCGCCTCTAGTTAACGTACCTCATAGAAGGCATATCTAGCAACAATACAAAATATTCCTTTATCATAATATTATTTACATTATTCATACGTAATTTTAAAGATGTGGGGATTAACCTATTTGCCTAGCTTATAAAGACTAATGGGTATTCGTATTTTGTCTTACTTGCAAAGGCTAATGTGTATTCGCAACTTTCCTTAATTACTTTTAGATCATGGGTACTCACCTCCACAATTTCATCATATGACGCGAGCACTCGCCTCCATATCTTTTGATAAGGAACATGGGTACTCACCTCCATGTACATTCATCATAGTAGGAACGTGGGGACTCACTTCTTGTTCAATTCTAAGGAGTATAGGAATTACCTCATATCATTTATATGGATGTCAAGGGTAATGTCCTCTAGTCTCATCAGTTACTTAATCTTTTAGTCTAGATTCATTTTAGTTGAGAAATCCTACCAACCTAAAATCATACATATGAATAAACCTTTCACATTCATACACTGAAAATCACGAAATTCATATGGAAAGTATCCCTTCCTCAACAATAGCATTAATTACCAACAATTCATATTATAAGATTTACTCTCAAAGCCCTAGATCTCACGATCATTATCTAAGCTTTATTCTCAAGAAATTCTAATCATAATTCATCAATCCTATAAGGACAAGCCTAAACCCATAAAGTTTCCCTTCATGACATCAACCCAATTATGTCAATTCTAGGTTAAAATCATGGAATAGGCATGGGTACATGTAATTTCACTCCAAAAACCTGTAATTCTATTAATTATATTACAAACAATCACAATCTACTCAATTGGATCAACAATCATCATAACCCACTATATTGGAAGAAACCCTAACTAGAATTGGGGAGTTCTTCATCAAATTGGGAGAATTTCATGTGATTCCATGGATGGAAGAAACCCATGGATGAAAATCCATCATACTTGAGTACAAATCCTGCACAAGCTTGAATATGGGAGACTTCAACATGACCTAGCTTCAATTTCTTCATTCTTCTACTAATTTCATCACACATTGTTCATGCTAAGCTCAACACATAAGGCATTGACACAAAGTCAAACAAGACTCCACACTTTTGATAGTGTGCACTGCTCATCAAAAGAGAATCAATTTGATAAATGGTAATCACAACAAGATGCAAAAAGTCCACATAATATATACTATGCAACTTTATTTTGTCTCATCGTAGCTCCACATGCATGCTTGTTCAATTATGAGCACTACTCAAGTCATCGGTATTGATCAAAACCAAGACTTAAATTTGCAAGAGAACAACACGAGTGTATAACACAAGATGGCAATTTTTTTTGAAAGGGTCAAGAAGTAATTACAATTAAAGTACAAGGAAACACAAGCTCAAACATCCACAAAAAGAAGTGTATAACACAACACTATAGCTCACAACCCAAATACAGGATCAAAACATCAAGCACAAAAGAAAGGTGGGCCTCACCCTTCCACAAATAAAATAATTTGTCCTTAAATGCAAGCAAAATTATCCAAAATTTAAAATAAAGTAAGACATAGAGGGAGGTAAAGAGGGGATCATGTCTACTCAGTCGCTCTATCTGTCTGGGAATTAATGCCCGCAGTCCCTTCAAAAGGAGTAATAGAACCAGACTCGTCATGGGTTTCTATAATAGTATCGTCCAAAAATATCCGCATAACTGCATCAATTCTCAGAGCCCATGAACGGACAGAGGGGTCTCGTGGATTAGTCTTTCTGTTTGAACTGGCCATTTACTTGTGCCGTTGTTTCTAGGTGGAAGTTCTTGTTCTTACTTCTTGGGAGGATTCGATCTGAGCTCTTATCAGTAGGGGTGGCGTGACACTTCCAGCAACTTTAGGTCTATCCATGTCCGCAAATCTTTGAGACAAAGTTAGAAAAATACTCGACAAAAGTGCAGAATAGGTTGTAGGCGGACTCGGTGACTCATTCGGCAACACGTCGACATTATTCAGCGAACAAGGGTTAGTCTTTTGGACTATGTAGTGCAAAAGGGAGCCAGGGGATGATACAAAGGGTGAGTCGAGAAAACTTTTGGCAAGTCGCAAGTGCCCTTGGTGACCTCAGACTTCCCGCTGAAAATTTCAAAAAACATCAAATCATTGAGCATGAAAGTAAAGGTGAGGTGGGGACATTAGACATACCGCAAAGTGGTTCGTTGAGCTCAACCCAGCTTGCCAAACGACCCAACATGCCTATTAACTACCCAACTTCTTTAATTGTACGCAGCAACCCTTAACACCTAAATCATACCATGCCCTAGTTAAACTAAAGCCAGACCCAACACATGCAAGCACAACCCCTAACGATTTAACTTATTTTAAGGCACAAAAACATGAGATTTCGTCAATATGCACATTATGGGCAAGATTTTCAACTTAAAATAGGCAATCAAAAAAAAATAGTATTAACCATGATGCCCAACACACTTCAACAAGATAATATCATTGCACTTGAGTACAAAATATAATAGAAGGAACTCAAAGTTTGGAAACTAACCTTTCATACTGACTAAATTAAGGTTGAATCGCTAGGAAGCAATGTAATCCAATTTCCAGACACATATCAATGTCTACACTTAGACAATGAAAAAAATAAAGTGCATGTGTGAGTTTCTGAAGTGTTAAAGAGCTCGAAAGTTGAGGATTTTAAAAAGTATAACCTTTAGGCCTTAAAAAACCATCCATTTTTCGTCCACTCGACGATTTTCTCGGTGAAGCGTCTATTAGACAATAACCTAGATAAATTTACAGGGCTTCGATTTGACTGAGAGTTCCAAACGACACACTATATCGGGTCGGTGACTACGAATAATTTCCTGGTTTTTGCCAAAACTTACAAAATCAAAGTTAAATTTGTTGCTAGTCCAATAGCGGCCTGAGTCAGGGTCGCCGACCCTTTCGGTGATGCACCGACTGGACCTATTTTTTTTCACATTTCCTCTTTCTGAAGACTTTTCACACATTTACATGCACAACCAACAAACCATAATTCCAAACAAAGCAAGAAAAAGAAATAATAAAAATTGGGTTGCCTCCGAGCAGATCCTTAGTAAATGTCGCGACACGATGCAAGTCTACCTTTCAAACCTCATTCTTTGGGTTGTCCATAGTATAAGTAGGTAAAAACCCTTCTTGTCTCGGGTTTAGATGAGAAAAAATATGATACATTTGTGTCTCCAACTACTTAATTGACACTAAATGGGAGGTGACAGTCTAGCTAAGTGTAGACACATCTTCTTTCATCTCTTTTAAGATCTTCTCTGACCCTTCAACATTGTTGAGTATACACGAGATCATATCCTCAGGCCGACCACCCTCCCAGACCTTTTAATTTTGGCGCACATGGGGAGGCACATATATGTCTTTCTCCCAATCCTTCCAGGTTAGGATTTCATCCTCTCCATTCTCTGTCACCCTCATCCATTTTTCAACCTTGGTTATCACCCTGCCTTTTGTAGGTTTAATACAACCACCACCTTCGTTGGCTAGGAAATTCACTTCTTCATTGTACAAAGCCTTAAAATTTGCCTCTTCAGGACTAGCACACCCGACACCACAAAATTGACACCCCGGGCACCAACCCTCATGACAGGTTTAGACAAATGTGAAGTTGTGTCATGATCTTTGCCATGTTTTGTACTCTTTCATGGTCTTTCTCCATCTGCTCCTTTGTAAGATCCCGAAAATGACATAGGTGAACTACAGCCTAACATGTTGGTCAACATTGTATAAGGTCCTAAATAATTCTATAATATTGTATTGAGGCAGTAGCTAAAGTATTAGGTGCATTGGAAGTCAAACGTCAAGGGACGACCAAGACGTTCGACGACTAAGTCACCTAAGTGCCTCATATGTGATCCTATGTGTTTATGTTATATTAATTAGGTTGTAAAGTCCTTAAATGAGTTAATATGATGTATAAAGTCAGTGTGTCAAGTTTTGAGAAGTTTGGAGGTCAAACACTCAAGAACGTCCATGACGTTCGAAAGATGTGCCTTGAAATGACCTTGTGTGTCTAGGCTTGTTTCACTGAGTTTTACGTGTTCATTTTGGGTGAAATTCATGTGAGAGGTCTTAAACTCATATAGAGTCATTTTTAAGTTGGAAACGTCCAGGAAAACATCCCCAAGGACCATCCAAGGGTCCTCGAGGAAGGACCAAAAAGTTGGTGTCAAAACTGCCCAAGGAAGTCCACATGCGAATGGCAATTGATGGCCAGTGGCCTGGTCGACGCCCGGTAGGTGGTGGGCGTCATTTGGGACTTAGACCGGGGAGATAATATCCCAGTTCAAAGTCTCTGAACCCATCTACGGAGGCCAAGACGGCCCGTAAGTGGACCTACGCCCCGTCGATAGGCAACCGTCGATAGCACTATGGCCTGCACGAAGGTTCACTGTAAGTAAATGGGTGAACTTGTAAATTCATCCCACTTATAAATATAGAGTTTGGAGGTTCCTAAGGGTTATATTGGTTATTTTAAAGGTGTTTATAAGTCATTAACACTTAGAAGATTTTATTCTTCAAAATCAGAATCCGAAAATCCCTTAAGAATTCCCAAAGACTCCATTGAAGTCCAAAGTCAAGGAAGAGCTTGGTGTGACGAATTGAGTGGATATTCTTCATCAAAGTGAAGAATTAGATTCATTGAGGTATGATTTTTGATCCTTGAAACTCGTTTCATCAAGGAGCCCAACTTCAAAGATGTTTTCTAAAGTTGAATTGTCCAATTTCACTATTCTACCATGGGTTCTTGCATTAACGGTTTTTAATCATTGAATAGTGAACGAATTATTGTTATTTAGATGATTTTAACTCAATCTACCTATGAACCCATGTAATTTATGAAACCTAGTTCTTGACTATGTTATGGGTTACTTGATATTGGTCTAATGTTTATGAATTAATGTGTAGTTTATAATGGGCTTTCTAATGATATAAGAATTATATTCAATTGATATCTAATTGGTCTTATATTGTTGAATCTATATTTAATTGGTTTAGATTTCATTGATTATTATAGGTTATGTATTGAATTGATGTTCATGGCCATGGGTAAGGGCCTTATGAGGTTGAATTGGATGATTTGGTATTGGCTCGAAGTGTTGAGGATGAAGAGGTGGTATTCTGACCTATTTCTTCTTATTTAATGTTATTTTAGATTTCAATTATGTTATGATTGGTTTGGTCCACTTATGGTGGCGGTGTTATGTGAATTGATGTGACCTTGTCGGCGTTATTTCAAGTATATTGATGATCATGGCCTTGTTGGCAACTACTTGAAGTTATATGGCTATTTGTGTAGTTGATTGGTGATGTATGATTATATCTACCTATATGTGAAAGTATATGTTAGTGTATTGATGATATTAGGTAATCATGTTATGCTATGACTATGTGTTAAGCGTGTAGTCTTAGAGTTGTTATATGGTTGTTCCTAATTTGGTTTTATGAGTCTATAATGATTATGTTGATGATGGTAAAGTTATGAATAGGTTGAATAAATGATGTTAAGGGTCATTCCTAAGTGTCTAAAAGATGATATGCTATATGTGCTAAATTGATGTAATGTTGTGTCTTGTTTAGGTAGACTTTTGTCCCTTACTTGATGCTTGTATGAATATGAATATAATGTGATATCTTGACTTAAGAACCTAAAGTATCTTAGTCTTGAATGAATGAATGTTAGGTGATACCTTGAATGATGATAAGAGGGTACTTTATGTGAAACCTTGAACCAAGTGGTAAGGTTATGAAACTTGAAGTCGAAAGCCGTAATGGTATCCTTCATGTAATGAATGATTGACTTAAGGTTGATTGGCTGGAAAGACATCATATCAATCCTTAGGAAAGTCATGATGAGCTTCTTGTCGACATAGTGAGATAGCCCTAGTGGACCTCGCTTTGGTAGGGTAAATGTAATTGGGTTATGAACTTGATATGGAACCCTTTTGTATGAACCTTAATGTGATTAAATCTATGAGAACGAAGGCTAGCACCGAGTGAGTATGGTAAGGGAAGTAGTTATAGTTAAGTATGAGACTAGATTAGAAAGCATGCCCTTCATATTTCTTAACCATGTGCCTACATGGGATTGTCCATGTTCTACCATTGGCATGTAGAACACCCTCCATCGGAGTAGGTTACCACTACGGATTCCATATTTTGCTACCATGGTATATGTCGGTTATTGCCTATTCTCATCATATGGGATATATATTAGCATTGGATAAGTTCTATGAGGTTTAGGTGGTGGTATGGGACGCTATCTAGACATTGCACAATAGGCTTTGAAGATGTTAGTAAGAGTCCCTAGGTCTTTTCCAAGACCATTATTTGAATGTTCTTTATGTGATGTATGTTTCTTAAATGAACTAATGAACTAATGACTTAATGATATAGAGTATGTAAATAAATAAGTACCTAATCTAAAGTGACTTAAGGATTCCTTAGTTAAAGTGTGAAGAGGGCATAAAAGATGATTTCTTCACGTCTTATCTATGGAAGTCTTGAGGATGACTCTAGTTAGGGAAGTTGCTTGTTATGTTTGACATTATCTAAACTTATGAAGTCTTAATGATTATTAAGGTAGCCTTGAAAAGGATGTATGGGCATTCTCTTCAAGGAATAATTAAGCAAGTCTTTTGATAGCCTTGTTAGGGGAGATTGTCATATTACGTATGTTCTGTGTGTTGGTGTATTGTAGGTGTGTATGTGTCATTATGAGTAATCTTAAGGATTGTTTAGGCACATCTAGAGAGGGTGTATGGGCGATCCCTCTTTGTATGACTTAAGTGAATCTTAGGATAGCTTTAGTGAGAAGACTACATGCTAGGAAGAGTTTTAGAGGGAGTAAAGAGACTTCACTGTAATAGTGAAGAACTACACTGTACAATGAAGTGAGGTTACTGTGAAGTGACCTCTAAAATATGTTAATTGGTTTTAAATTTTTTCTTATGTTATTCTAAGTTGTTAAATGTTGTTCTTATGATGATATTATGATATTTAAATGAAAAAATGCATATTTTCTATAAATGTCCATTTTCATGATTTTTACGCATAATGCCATACTTAGTACATGTGGTTGTACTAATTCCATGCTTTTATCTATCTCTATAGTGCTAGGTAGGTGAATAGCATTTGTGAAGTGAAGACTTGGATCGTAGCATCGTTCAAGTGAAGCTGAAGTATGTCCTCATTTGACTCGAGGGCATATATGTCTTTTATGTTTCGTATTGAAGTATTTTAATAGACTTAATAGTTCTATGTTTTCTATTTCGTATGGGCCGTGTCCCAAGTACTCTTGTGTCTTAAGATGATGATATTGAGACATAGTATTTCCTATTACTTTTATATGAAAGAGTTTTTAAAAACTATGATATGTTTTTGTGAAAAGTTTTAATTCCGCACTACTTTTCACTATGTATATGCAATGAATGATATGAAATATCTTGTATAAGACCTCTGAGAGGTCGAGTACGCCGGTCTCAATCCGAGATTGTGCCCTAACTTCTAGGGTGTGGTCTCGGGATGTGACATCCTTAGTGAGCTTGAATGTGAGAGAAAAAACTTGATCTTCACGGGTGTGCTAAGCCCGATTGATTTTTGTGATTCCATCCAAGAGTTGGGCTGCATCATATAAGGTTGCTGCATCAAGCCCCCAAGATAAAGTTGGTCAGCAACATCTTTGTTCACCGAGTCAAGGATTCGGTAAAAGTACTGTAGCAAAACATTGTTGGGTGGTCATTTATGCATTAAAGTGGCTCTTTTTTAGAGTCGGTTATTGTACCCACATGGACTTATTCTTAGAAACAATTAATTCCTATAACTTTCAGTTAAACATAAATGTATTTCAAGATTTCAAAGGTTATTTATTTTCTACTTCTAAAATTATAACAAAATGTAACAAGCACAATTAAATTTCAAGGATTTCAAAAAATGATATGGGAAAGGTCCAGCGCTGCATCTTCCATAAGGATTCATGCAATCAATATCATTTAAATGGGTAATTATCAACTATTGAAACAATGAATCACATGGTTAGATGTATGATCATGATCTCCCAATCTCTAATCGCATATGATAAAAAAACACCTTAACTACATCATTGAGCGGGGATAGGATGGATTAAATAATGAGAATTACATTTTTTTCTTGTATGGTGACCCAAGCAAGGTTCTAGGTATATCCCTATCCTAGAGACAAATCAACCCCAACTATTTAGAGTTAAAAATGTTCATTATGTCCCACGTTCTATCCTCTTATTCCTCTCTCGAGGTCAATTTGGACAAAAAATTTATTTCTGTGGTGATCTATCATGAAATACGGAAAATAAGAACATAATTCTTCAAGAAAGATTTATACGATAATTGACATTAACCCAATAAAAAACTCAATAGATTACAATTATCATTTAGCCACAACCCTAGACCTAGGGTACTTAGCTACCCATAATTCATATTCAATCCGATAATGTTTTTGAATCATTAAAAGATTGAAAGGAAAAGAGTTTAAGAAATAACCCTAAAACTACAAAAAATATCATACACCAAAGTCGTTGTTCTTCAACCCTGAAAAGGAACAAAATAATAAAGTAAAATAATGACCAATTTTTACTAAAAGTCAAAACGGCTAAATCAGGGACTTAGGCGCACGAGGTTGAGACAACTTCAACTTTTTCTTCCAGTCATCTTGGCCTTCTCTGCGACGCGAGCATATCACGGAGTACTCTGCCTCTCCACAAATTTTTGCGACCAGATTTCACTCCCTCCTCATGACGCGGAGAGGGCACGAAGTGTTTTGTCTAGAATTTATTTTTGCATCCCAGATTATAATTCCTCTCTACGACGCGGAGAGGACACTCAAGTGCATTGGTGCATTTTCTTCAGCTTATTCCTTTCCCTTTATTTGCCTTGAATATTTTGAACTCCTCCTTAGTCCATTCTTGTGCATGTTTATCCAATTAAGCTAACCTACACAAGTAATCATGTCGGTTAGCTCATATACAATCAAACGACACGATAAGACTATAAATGTCATGACTGGGAGCACCCCCTAGATGTAACCGACGTCTTCATCCTCGTAGAGGCCTTAAACTAGACCTTAACGTACATCATGGTATATTATAGGTAGAGATAATGCGGAAAAATTACAACTTTTACATAGTGAAGTATACTTAAACTTCTCAATTATCATATATAAAGTTTACATAGACTTATCGCTTATAAAGTTTACATAGACTTCTCATTTAGCATCGACATTCATTTAAGAGTCTAATATCTTGTCTCACATATAACCATCTAAAAGTGTATTACAAAGTTTGTCATAGCCCTTACGCTAGTAAAATATGCCCCATATAGGCTTACAACAATAGTCTAAAATATAAGGAAAGAAACAATGGTCTTTATACATAAGCAATACATGTTACGACCCGCAAGTACCCCCTAGAATAAAGGATTACTCTTGAGCGGAACAAGGCGTGCTCGACCTTTCGAAGGTTTTGTACCAGCCTCTGAGCTATCATTCATTACATAAGACATGAAAAGTAGTGCAGAAATTTAAACTTTTCACGATAAATAATAATAAAGGAAAACATATTTTAAAAATACAGAGGATAATCTCATCGACACAAGCCAACTTAAAGACACGACCTAATTATCTTAGGGACACGGCCCTTTACATTGTAATACATACACAAATAGTCTTAAAGAAGAACTTAAAGAAACATAGACTATGCGCTCGAATATATGAGGACATACTTAGTCTTGAGAGAGTCGATTCCCAATCTTGGCTTCTAACCTTCAACTCGCTTCCAACCTATACATATAAAGTATAGAAAAGTATGGGGTTAGTACAAGACTTTGTACTAAGTATGGCATATGCAAAAACAAGCAAAAAGGGACAATTTATTTGAAACATACAAGTCATGCTATTTTGATAAAGAAAACATTCATGATTTATGTTACAAAACATCATAGAGTCATCATTTAACTCATAAGGTGAGACTTCCATTTTTCTTAACATAAGAGCATACTTACAGTGAACTCAAAATTACACATTAACTACTCCTATCCTAATTTGTCCAAAGGCTCCCCCTATGTAAGACATAAGGAGATCGCCCATACAACCTCCTCAATACCTCCTCAAGATATCCTTAAGACTACTAGGGATAGGCTTACTTCATTTCATTTACAAATCAACGCTCCATACTAAAGACACTAGAAAAACATACTTGCATTTAAGAACTTCACATAAGTACCGCTCTCAATTGGACTTACAAGTAACACAAAGTGCAATGTAGCATCCCATACTACTACCCCAACCATGTGCTCCTTGAGGATTCCATGAGATTAGATACACTACATTCATCATTCATAAGTTTAATCATACAAGACATAACTTATACATGTTTTCTTAACATTAGACATATAGTCACATTACTTTAATTTAAATCATATCATGACCCATTCATACATTTTTATATAAGGACACACCAAGACTCCCTCCAAATGTCTACTTCTGCAATGGATAGGTAATGTCCCATTCCACCACCTACCCTAAGGATTCCACCCTTAAGAAGACTTAGTTCATTTGCATACATTTATGGGGGCTAGATTTAACCGACATCGACCATGAGAGCTTGATATGGAATACCGGTACTACCCTTACCGGATGAGGGATCCCTACTTGCCTAAGGTAGGGTCATATTGTTTAGCCTTTGCATGGGTTCTCCATAAGCTACACGTACGCGGGCGCATAGTTAAGGGATAAGGAGATTTCTACTAAGTAGCTCACTCTTTACTAACGAGGAGCACCCATCTCAAAAGGTACATTGGATACAACATCTCTACTCACAAAGTGTACCCAGCCCGTCTTCAAATCCTCTCTTTGCTAAGAATAACTCCCCCACGGAGTCTTAAACATTCATTGAAAATAGGTTAGGAGATGACTATTGAACACCCCATCTCAACTCACGAAGGGTATCCAACCTCCAACCTATCTTGGAAAGATCATTGGGAATAGTGAGGTTGCTACTAAGCAGTTTCTCTCTACTCACGAAGAGTGTTCACCCCAAAATCCCCCTTTTTCATACATAGGAATAGTAGGGATGGTCTAGACACTTAATTTCTACTCACAAAGAGTGTCCACCCTACAATCCCCCATTTTCATTTATTGACTTCATTCATGCATTCAAGTGTGTGTGTGAGCACATGTGAGCACACCTTTCACAAAATGACAACTATTCCTAACATTGACTTCTAGACATTCTCAACTCACATTTATCACAATTCACACATTATCATACTTCACATATCAAATGCATACTTCATTTATACATAAACCCTTCAAGATACTCATATCAACATTCCAACATATACCATACATATGAATATAAAAATTATCACTTCACTTCACATATCATGCCTTCAAGTCCATTCTCACAATACACATATAACTTCATATATTTCAAGTAAACACCGCCACCAAAGGTGGACCATACAATTCAAGAGTTACTTCAACATAACTTAGCCGAGATAGAATAACTTACCCTTCATCCAAGCCTTTACAACCCATTAACAATTTATACACTAATCCATAATAAAATAGCCCTTAGGACAACAACTAAAACTCGATAAATCCACCAAAAAAATAACTTTAACATTATCTAGTCATGCTCATAGAACCCATTTCATAAGCCAAAAGTTGATAAAAGAAATTGACATGATTCCATTGGGGTTTTGATATTAAAATCATCATTTAAAGCTAAGAACAACTCAACATAAACAATAAAACATTTTCATGCAAAGACCCATACTTAGAGTCAAGGAATAAGGAATCTTGAGGTTTGAAATACTTTTTGAAATTTCTTTGAAAGGGCTCCTTGAATGAAAGAAGGTTAAAGTATGACTACCATACCTTAATATGAAGAAACCCACAAAAATTTGGTGAAGAAAACATGAAGAACTTGGTCCTCTTCCTTGGAGCTTGAAGCTTCTTCAATGAAGGTTTTTAGAGAGAAGGTTTTTGGAGAAATTTGATTTGATCTTTAGTGTTTGAAATGATGGGTAAATTGAGGTTTAAAATTGCCTAAATCAGTCCACAAGTGATCCCCAAAGTTTCCTAAAGACCTCCACACCATATGGACCCTTTTCCAACTTGAAATTTGACTTAAAAACGTCGCGGCCAAATCTGGGACTTGGCTGTGCGTCCGGAGCAAGCTCCAAATTTTGCCTCTTCACATTTTGAGGCAGTGAACCTTGTGCTACAGGCGCGTCGCGAGGTAGGGATTCAGATCCTGCCCCTACACGCTGCCTTGGCCAGCATCTTGACACATGATCGGGTCCTCTTTGGGGGCCCTTTGGGTGATCTCCGAGGAGTCGTACTCGGACGTTTTGACACTTGGTACATCCCTCTACGCATAGGAACCATTGCCACTCAATTTTACTCTCAAACAATCCCCCAAAACTTCACTACAAAACACTATGACACACTAGTTCAACTTTGACTAGTTTTCGGACGTCTTGGGCGTTTGACTTCCAAACGCTCCCAAACATTATGAACTGACTTTTAATGCGAAAATATACTATTTTAATACATTATTAACTTACGAAACAAATGAAAAGTAGCAATACTTCTAAGATAGAAAAGTGGCATCATCCTTGAACTTTGAGGACTCACCAACAACTTGGGAAAAATTCCAAGTCTTCTTGCAAATGGCCTCGAAACACGTCAACGGCCCCAACCTATATATTTGTAGAAATGGAAGAACTATGGGATAGTACAACACATGTACTAAGTATTGATATATGCAAGTAAACCAGTTGAAGACATGCACAAAGGGACCTTTTTTTTCTTTAAAACATGCTAGGTTATTTGGAAAGCCTTTATGCACACACAAAAGCATGTACAAGTCAACAATTACAACATCACCAAGACATATTCATATATACAAGAATAACATCATCATAGATTCATATCAACATTTCATGTTCAATAGTTCATATCATCAATTCATACTAGACCCTTACAAACAATCCCATCCCAAGCATACAAGTGCAATGGTCATGTGAATCAAGTAAACAAGAAAAGAGATCATAAGTAATGTCTTGCTTCATATAACATAACATCATGCATAGCCATCTTCATATACATCAATTTAGACCAATATCATGTTCATCAATGAAACGAACATCATATAAGAGCAACATCATATAGGACTCCCCTAAAGGCCAACTTATGCAATGTATAGGTAAATTCCCATACCCTTACCTACACTAAGTAGAACCCCTTAAGTCACCCTAGTGAGTGTCCATCTTCATTACTTTATTCATTCATTTTACTTTTAGGAACAATCTCCTTAACCGACAATAGACCATGTGAGCTAAACATGGAATTGGGTGTCATGAAACCCTACACTGAGAGAAGGTGCCTACTTGCCAAGGTATAAACAAAACATGACCATAGCATTCTAGGTGGATCCACTAGCTAGTATTCATATGGGGGCAACATAGTTATGGAACTAGGAGATATACTAGAAACTCATGTCTGCACATTGCATGGTAGTCTCCATCTCATGAGAATCATTGTGAACCTAGCTTCCCACATTGGGAAGGGACACCTCTCATATCTAGTTCGCTCGGTGCTAAGCTAAAGTACCTTTGTGAAATGTCTTTAAAGCTTTCTAAGTCAACAAATATTAATATAGGTCATAGGAGACGAAGCCCTTATATAATCATGTCATTAGCTCGTTAGGTTTTGAATGAGAACTTCCTTTCGTCACAACCCATCATTTAGTGAGATCATCACATCATAGTCATATCATAATAAGGCACACAAGAGAACCCCATTCAACCTTGCATGATCATGCCCCTATCAAGATCTCACAATTCAACATATTCATAATATGCTATCATATCCATCTTATCATCATCTTTCTAATCTTTTCACATAATTATACTTCAATTGAATATCATCATCAAGAATAAACTGTCATTAGTGAAGTAGAGAACCCATAATCATAAAAGTCTTACCAATAGCTTCCACGAAGCTCCTTCGAGGTCGTAATCTCAATTCATCACCATTATCCAATAACTCAATCACCATAATTATATAATAGTGAACTAAACAATAACATAATCAATTCCTACAACCCTAATCATCTTCAAGTCCAATTCATAACTAGTGTTAGGTAAAAGGGTTCATCCATAAATTCTTCAAGAAATAGATCCAATCCCAACAATACATGACCATAGGCAGTCCATGAATGAAATAGCGTAGTAAACACAAGTCTAAGAATCAATACATTCATAAATTCATAAGTAAGATCCAAGGTCTGAAGAAATTGGGGAAAGGACATGGATGACACGAAATACAACCTAATTAACATCAATTTATAAACAATACACACTTAAATATCCATAAGTAATCACAATTCTTCATAATCAATCATCAATTTTAAGTTTAGATGAAAACTCATTTTTACATTTAAACTCTTGGAATTGGGTGATTTAGAAATAAACTTTGAATGGACCTCTTGGGGAAAGGAATCCCAACAATGAAATAATTCATACCTTATGAAGACTTTAGTCACAAATTTTAGTAGAAACTTGGGGGATTTTGTCTTCTTCTTCAAGCTTTAGTGCTTCTTCAACGGAGGTTGGGTAGAGAGACAAAGTAGAGAGAAGTGAGAGCTTTTGGATTTTGATTGGAGGATTTGATTTGAGTGAGTGAATGTGAGGTAAAACTGATTTAAAATCAATATATAACCCTCCCCTGAAATACCCAAAAGACCCCTCACTTAAGTTGACCTTTTTGTGAAGTCAAACTTGAATTCTAATTTTAGATTTTTCGTCGAGAAACAAGTTCGCATCGCGGAGCTACTCCCGCAAAATTTCCAAAGTTAATTTTTGAGACGGTGGAGTACGCGACATGTCCACGACACGGACCAAGATTTTTGTCCATGGTGAACCAGGTCCACGACGCGGACTGGTTTCTTCATAGGGTAAATCCTAGCTGCCTTGGGCAACTTTTTTGGCCAAACTATGGTGGTCCTTGGGGGGTCAGACCTAGTCATTTTGACCCTATAAACATTAGTTTACCTAGTTAAAGTATTTTACAAGTTTTGAGACTTCATACAACACACCTAAATATTGACAAGAGCTATGGACCATTACTAGTTCAATTGCACTAGTTTCAGGACGTCATGGGCTTCCCTTGACGTTTAGACTCTAATACTTCTAAATCAAGTTTATTACATTAGTATAGGTCTGGAAACATCATTTTAGCAATTATCTAATATGTGATGCTCTAGTCTAAGTCATGGAACTTCCAAAGTGTTACAATAAATATACTTAAGATCATCGGGCAAACCATGAGTTGGGCATTGGGGAACCAACTTCTTGAATCACAGGCAAGTCTCATGGGTTGGCTCACCCTATAGATGTTTAAAAGTCTGAATATTGTCCCAAAGAGTCATCATCTTTGAAGGAGGGAAAAATTTCACTTGAAATGCGGTGACCAACTCCTCCCAAGAAGTGATTGATTCGTGTGGCAATTCAACCAACCACTTACATGTGTTTCCCATCAGAGAGGATGGGAATCACCTCAACCAGACTAACTCCTAAGAGATGTTCTTAAAGTAGAATGGTACACATACATCCATGAAATTTCGAAGATGCTCATGAGGATACTCACGGGCCAACCTACTGAAGAGTCCCTTTAGTTGCAAGAGTTTCAACATAGTGCTCGTGATGTGGAACATTGCATTCCCTTCAGCTAGAGGTAAGCGATTGGCACGAATACCTCCCATAAGATAGGGTCGTTAGCATGAGTCTCATTGACGTTGTTGAGGTTTACGATGTCATCTTGATGGCCTACTTGGCTGCCATTGCTGCCATTTACGCTCATACTTCTTGTTTTCAACTCAAACAAGAAAAAAATATTAAGTAAGTAGAACTATAACTAACAAGAACACAAATTCTACTTAACTTAAATTATAAACTAACACCACTCCCCAGTAATGGTGCAATTTTGATGTTTCACGCAATCAAGGTGATACTTACAATTCAAGTTCCAATGATTGTGAGTAGTAATAAAACCCAACCAAGGTGTGGGGTCGAATCTCAAGGGAGCAGTTAGCAGCTGAGAATGAACTAGAAAAGTAAAAACTTAGTTCTAATTATTCATATCTATAAATATAATTAAATAAAAGCATACTAAATCAAAAAGTGACACGAATGTCAATTATCAATGGGGGATTTGTATTAAATTAATAAACAAAGATAGCAAAATAATAAAGATGTGAAATAGGAGATGGGATTCTTTGGATGTGATATGAATATGGGATAACATAAATAACCGGGCAAATGTTATTGATAATAATCCACTGTAAAATTTACAACAATTCTAGACTTTAGTAGGGGTAAATTTTCTGTCAAACAATTTACCCCGAATTAAATTGGTTTCTCTCGAACACTGATTTGCAGCAATTAAGCACAATCTTCACCTTAGCCCATTCACTCTCTTGAAATGAATGTGTGGAGAAGATCTAGGATTCACTCTCTCGAGATTAAAACACAATGACCCAATAACCACAGGCTACCGATTTAGTAGTTCTGGTTTTAAAACCTCTCTCTCGAGTAAGAAAAACACACGGAGATGAAATCGTATTTCCAATTTCAATCTCATTAAATTCAAACACAACTACTAAATGAAATAACATTTAAACAACAAATAGACTATCAATAAGCAACACCCAGTAGTAAATTTAATCCATATTCACAAAGTAACATACAAAGAATTGGGTTTTTGCTAGACATGAAAAAGAGATAGAAATCGATATCGATAATTGTTTCCATCAAATGGGTACGATAAATAATGTCTTTAAACACGTCAGTGATGAAGATTCTTCAAGACCAACTTCCAATTTCTTGTAATTGAAAGCCGTCAAATCTTTAAAGCTCAAAAACAGTGTCTTCAAGAACTCTAAGAACTAAAACTGAAATATTCTACTTCTCAGCTAATAATACTCTAACATTCAGTACTAATTCGATACTAAACTAATAATTCAAACAAGAATTTATAGTGTTCAAAAATTTATTCTACGGAGGATCACTCGGCGTAGTTATTTGGGATCAGCAGTCAACTCGGCGATCCGCCCTTTAGCAGATTTCATCATCGTTTTTCTTTGGCCTTCAGCATCTTTACGTTTTGAATCATATAGTAATATAGTACAACTTTGCGGAACTACTCGGTGACACGTCGACTGCTTCTTTTCATCGATGACTTGATCTTTTCCTTTAGGGCCCAGTGCATTGGAACACTAGGCGAGATCGAGGCCATTCAGCAACTCTCCTAATGGATTAGGGATCTTCAGACCTTCATTTCTTTGTTTTTTCAATTGTCTTGTTCTTTTTTTCTCAGTTGTGTCCATGCATTGTCTCCACGTTCATATACCTGATACTTAAGACTTTTCATAAGTTATTGAGACAAAATATGCATTTGAGGATGCTAAATCTATTAAAATATATCCCTAAATGAGTCAAAATTATAGTCACAGGGATGGCAACTCGTTGAAGTTGTTTTCAAAGTTTTCTTAGTGTCCTTGGTTTTTTGGATGGTTGACGAGGAAACTAACAGTAAATAATATGGATGACGACCAATCAGTGATATCATTAGGGTTAATTTGTTGGCACTTAGCTCCATTTTGCTCTTCTTTCTATCATCACATTTTTCTGGCTATCATAGTGTTACACTTATGAGAATGACATTATTTATTAATCAAGTTCTCACAAATATCCTTAGTAAAAGCATCATATATGTCGTAAAATGTTGGCACATCACACATAGAAATAATACTTTACTTCATAGGATCATGACACTTTGGAAAAAGGACCAAGATGTAAGATCTCTTATCAAGAAGCTGGAAGAATAAGCTTTAAAAGTGAAGGAATACACTTACATCAACCAAAATAGAGGTCATATGGTAAGCTAGTTATTGGAGCAGATGCACACTAAGAAATGACATCATGAAACTATGTCATGATAACACTATGGTGGGGGAGGGTGGGATTCACTAATTGTCACGACTAGGGAGCACCCCATAATCATAACATGCGTCTTTGTCCTCTTAGTGGCCTATAAAAATCCCTTAGCATACATCATTGCATTTCATAGGTCAATAAAAATACGGAATGTTAATAACTTTACATTGAAGTTTACATAGACTTCTCATTTATCAACACAGTCTACCATTTTCTTTCACATAAACATATAATATAGGAATACAGGATTCGGGACATAGACCTTACACTACTACAATATGTCTCATATAGAACTTACAATAAAAGTCATATAGTAAGAACTACAATGGTAGGATTCGTCTGTAATGACCCGAGAGTACCCCTAGAAGTTAGGGCATTCTCGAATCGGAAAACAGCATACTTTACCTCTCGTAGGTCTTTTAAAATCCCTTTGACATCGTTCATTGCATACATGTATGAAACGTAGTGCGGAATTAAAACTTTTCACATGAAATAATAATACTTCAAAGTGTCTCTTTTATAGAAAAATATAATGAAAGGCTAAGTCTCAAAGTCGTCATCTTAGATATACGAATATATTGGGACACGACCCATAGTACAACATATAGAAAATAGCTAAGTCTATTACAATACTTTCAATAAAGAAATCTAAACATAAAGATTTCCTTGAATCTAGTGAGGAAATACCAACTCTTTGCTTGAATGAACACTAATCAAAGATTCCACTTCGAGACTCCTCTCAAACGCCACCTACAACATTATAGATAGGCAAAATGTATGGAATTAGTATAAAAACTTGCACTAAGTATGACATAATGCATAAAATCATGATAACGGAATTTTGTATATACCATGCTCTTTTTTTATTAAAATATCATAGTATAAGCATAAGAACAACATTTAACACCTTAGAAACATATAAGATATCACATAAGCATTTTATCAAATATTGAAGAACGTTACAGTGAACTATGTCACTTTACAGTGAACTAAGTTCAACTTCACAGTGACCTCTTTTAACTTGCAACCCTCTCACCAAAGGTTATCCTAAGACTCACTTAAGTGAGACGAAGAGAGACCTTCCATACACCCTCTCTAAGCACACCTAAATGATCCTTTAGACTACGTAAGACAAGATCATTCTCACATTATTTGTTAAACTACCTTCCTAGAGTTACTCTAAGACTTACCTAAGTAAGACATGAAGAGACCGCCCATACACCGTCTTCAAGCCTACCTAAGCAATCCTCAAAGATACTCTAGATAAGTACTTTTTCATTAACATTCCTTTACTAAGGTCATTATGTTCATTAAGTCATTTAGAAAACATTCATCACTTATGGACATTCACATAATGGTCTTCAAGAAAACCTAGGGCACTCACACACTAACATCTTCAATGCCTAACCGTGTAATGTCTAGATAGCGTCACATTCCACTACCTAAACTTCATAGTACTTATCCAAACCTAGCATGTGTCCCACATGATGAGAGTAGGCAATAACTGATATAGACCATACTAGCTAGACATTGAATCCAGAGTAATAAACCTACTCCGATGGAGGGGGTTCTACTTACCAAAGGTAGAACTAGGACACAACCCATGTAGACACATAGTTAAGGAATATCAAGGTCTTCTATGCACTCTAGTCTCATTCTCAAGTAGAGATACATTGCAGTCTAGTCTCCTTCTTAAGTAGAGCTACAAACCATAACATATTCACTCAGTGCTAGCCGTTGTTCTCATAGAGTAAGTTCAATAAAAAGGGGCATATGAAAAGGTACCATCTCTTAGTCATTACCTAGTCATAATGCTCCTACCAAAGATGAATCTACTAGCGCTGCCACTAAATGGTCTATAAGGATAGCTCATTCTTAACCTTCTCTCTATATAGAAGGTTCCACATATTAGTCATGCTTAGAAGGGAAACATCTTAGGTCCACCGATCCTAGACTTTCATTCAACCTTCATCTTCACATCACATACAAGACAAAGGTGCATAATCCTTCTAAGTAAAGATGTTCATATTCATAATCTACATGTATCAAGTAAGGGACAAGTCTACCAACACAAGAGACACAGACATTTTCACATATAACATATCATTCTATAAGCACATAGGCAAAACCAACATCATAGGTCACCCTATTCGCTATTATGATATCATCAATACCATCATAAGACTCTATAATTAAGTAGGAAGAATCATGCCTCAACTCTAACACTACACATACAAGGACATAGTCATAGTCTAACATGATCACCTAAAATCATAAATAAAAGAACACATACTATAACCTTAATCACAAATAGACAGATATGATCATACTTCACATAATTCAACTATACAAATCATAAATATATATCAAGTAGTTGCCGACAAGTCCATGATCATTATAATACATAAAGTAACGCCGACGAGGACACATAATTCACAAGTAATGCACATAACACCGCCACCATAAGTGGACTATTCCAATCAGAACATAATTCAAGAATAAATTACATCAAATAAAAAGAATTAGGGCAGCGTACCACCAATCCATTCTCACTACCTCAATCCATAGATAACTCAACCAATACAATATCAATAGGCCCTTACCCATGGCCATGATCACCAATTCAATACGAAATTCACAATACTCAATGAATCTAATTAAATATAGATTTATCAATCTAAGACAGCATATACATTAATTCAATACAAATCTTACATCCTTCTATAGCCCAAAGAAAACTACACTAGAATTCATAAGCATTGAGGCATGATCAAATCACCCATAATATAGTCAAAATAATGATTGCATGATTTGAATGGGTTCAAAGGGATATTAATTTTAAACATTGCATTGATATAAATTCAATCCTAAAACATTGATTCAAAACCTTTTATGCAAGAACTCATGGCTAGATCACAAAATTAGAGAATTCATGTTTTGATCATCTTTGAAAATTCATTGGAATTGACTCCTTGAAGAAAGAGATTTTAAGGATGAATAACCATACCTTAATTGTGATGAAAATCCCAAAAGATTGATGGAGAAAAACTTGAGAAACCTATCTTCTTCCTTGGAGCTTCAAAGCTTCAACAATGGAGGTTTTGGAGAGAGTTAATGGTGAGGTTTTATTTTGAGTTGAGGGTTTTTCTTTGATTGGTGAGTTTAGGGATTTAAATAGATCCTATAACCGTACATAATGCACCCTTAAATTACCCAAAAGACCCCTTCATTTATTGGACAAATTAACCAACTCAAATTTGACTTAAAAACGATGCAACGAAATCTGGGACTTTACTGCGCGTCGCGGAGGCCTTTCCAAATCTTATTTTTCGAAAATTTTTGGACAAAATGGTTCGTGACAGCCCTGCATCGCTGGGCAAGAATTTTTCCCACTGCGTGTCAGCTGCGCGACGCGCAGCCACTGACCAAAACTCTCTGGCACGGCAATTTTGCAGTCCAAGTTTGGGTCCTCTTTGGGAACCCTTTTGATGGTTCCCGTGATGTCGTTCTCGGACGTTTCAAACCTTTGTATATCAGTCTATGAGTAGGAACCCTCGGTACTGAATTTCACCTTCAAACCATCCCCCAAAACATCACTACAAAACACTACGACACACAAGTTCAACTTCGACTTGTTTCCGAACGTCTTGGACGTTCTTGGACGTTTGACCTCCGAACACTTCCAAACTTTATATACTGCATAAGAATACTATTATTAACCATTTTATGACTTTAAAACATCATGACACAAGTGTTAGTCTCTTAGATCAACCTAGCTCATTTTTAGGGACGTTACAATCTCCCCAACTTGGACAACATTAGTCCTTGAATGACACTTGCGACACTTTGAACGTTTTTAAGAGTTAAGACTCAAATACTATCATCTCATAACCATACAACACAGTATATAATACACATATGTAGGAGAAACATCAATTTCACATACTTTAAGAGACTCAAAACACAACAAGAGGATATAGACTACTTCTACAACTTATCTTGCAATAAGACTCACATTTTTATTTCATATAGGAGTAACTTCCTTCTCCACATATTATGATGCTCATATAGATCAGTTCTATACACATAATAACCATTTTTCTTGAAAGAACGATTTAGTCAAAATTTCAAAATCTTTACAGTAAGCACCAATTTCTTTACAGTGAATCATGCTCAAATTTTAAAAAAAAATGCATCTCTTAAGCAATATATGATGGAAGCATGAAAATATGAGAGATAAACCATATTAACTCAATTAAAAACATAATCATAACTTTATGAAATGCACAATGAAAGGAATCAATGACATTCAATTCCAACTAGACTTCTAAACACAATGCTACATGCTACTATGACATTCTATCTCTCAAGCTTGAATTGAATAGAAGAGATGAGACAATCAAATCACCATTCTAATACTCACAAAACTCCCCCACTTAGAAAGACCTCATATAACTTAAGAGAGAAAACTATAACTTACCGGCATCATCATCATCATCATCCGGTTTTGTTCCTTTGGCTCGGAGAGCATAGAAGCGATTCCTCTTTGCAGCACCACCATCAAGAATATTAAAAGGAACTTGCTTGTCCTCTCTTCATCTAGCCGCAACAGTAGGACAATATCTCACCTTGTGATCATCCTTCCCACATCCAAAGCACTCACTAGTACCGGCTAGACACTTCCCAAAGTGCTTCTTCCCACAAGTAGCACAAGTAGGCTTAATCACTTGGGAACCACCACCTCTGTCATAATTAGCCTTAGGAGCACTATAACCATCATGATTGGATCCCTCTTCGTAAACTTAGGTTGAACTTGCTCATCGGTTCTTCCCCTCTTAGCATCTCTACTTCTCCTCCCAAGTTTAGACTCTTCAAAGGATTGAGCATACACTATAACCCTACATAGAGTCATGTCACCATGGAGCATGGTTGTACGACACTCTTCCTTCACAATATCCGAAATACCGGTCAAGAACGTACTCATCTCATCCCTAGGGTTATAAACCATGGATGGAGTATACTTAGACAATAGGATGAACTTTAAGAAATACTCCTCATCACTCATGCTACCTTGCCTAAGGTTTATAAATTCCTCATTCTTAACCTCCCTCTTATCACGGGGAAAGAACCTTTCTAAGAATTCTTCCTTAAACTCTTTCCACTCTAAGGGACCCGATTCAACCGGTGTACTATCCTTCCATTGATTAAACCATACTTGAGCAACATCTTTAATCGATACGAAGCTAACTCCGCTTTCTCCCTAGAAGTCAAACCCATAGCATGCACTATCTTTTACACCTAATCCAAGAAAGCTTGGGGATCTTCTCCCACCTTAGAACCAAAGAAGATAGGAGAATACATTTTCACAAAGACCCTCAATCTAGAGGTTATAGTACTCTCAATAGCATTCACCCTAGGCCCAAAGTCTCTATTCACTTGAGTTTCCATAGCTCAGGCTAGGGTAAGGAAAGCCTCTCTAATCTCCTCGTTACCCATTTCCGGGGGAACCACCGGAACCTCATTACCTCCACCCACAATAGGTACTTGATCACCCTGAGCACCTTGAACACCTTGAGGAACTTGCACACCTCGGGGAGGGGTCCCTCAATCACATTATTCTCCACAACCCTCCTAGCCGGTGTCCTCCTCATATTCATCTTCCTAGGAACACAAGGAAAACCATAAGAAAAGCACACTCATAACTTTTAATCTCTACGGAACGATATAGGAGTAGAAAATAAGGGAAACTGTATCGTCCTATAGCCTCTCGTTCATGGATGTGTCGTGACTTACACCAATGAACAAGACTCTACTAGACGTGGATTTTTGAGACTTTTCAATTCCTAAGAATACTTCATAACCTTATGCTGTGATACCAAGTTTGTAATGACTCGAGAGTACCCCCTAGAAGTTAGGCTATTCTCGAATTGGAACAGGCGTACTTGACTTCTCGTAGGTATTGTACAAGCCCTTTGACATCGTTCATTGCATACATATATGAAAAGTAGTGCGGAATTAAGTTTTTCACACGAAATAATAATACTTCAAAATATCTCTTTTATAGAAAAACATAATGAAAGGCTAAATCTCAAAGTCGCCATCTTAGACATACAAATATATTGGGACACGGCCCATACTTCAACATATAGAAAGAAGCTAAGTCTATTACAATACTTTCAATAAGGAAATCTAAACATCAAGATGTCCTCAAATCGAGTGAGGATATACCAACTCTTTGCTTGAATGAAAACTAATCCAAGCTTCCACTTTGAGACTCCTCTGAAACCCCACCTACAGCTTTATAGATAGACAAAATGTATGGAATTAGTACAAGCACTTGTATTAAGTATGGCATAATGCTTAAAATCATGATAAACAGAATTTTGTATAAAACATGCTCTTTTTTGTGAAAATATCATAGTATAAGCATAAGAACAACATGTAACACCTTAGAAACATATAAGATATCACATAAGCATTTTATCAAATATTGAAGAATTGTTACAGTGAACTAAGTTCCAAATTCAGAGTGACCTCTTTTAGCTTGCAAGCTTCTCACTACAGGTTATCCTAAGACTCACTTACGTGAGACGAAGAGAGACCGTCCATACACCCTCTCTAAGCACACCTAAATGATCCTTCAAACTACCTAAGATAATATCATTCTCACTTTATTTGTTAAAATCCCTTCCTAGAGTTACTCTAAGACTTACCTAAGTAAGACATAGAGAGACCGTCCATACACCCTCTTCAAGCCTACCTAAGTTGTAAGTTCCCAAAAATGACTTAGGTGAACTAGAGCCTAACATGGTTGTAATAGTGGTCTAAGGTCCTAAAATGGTATATAATGTTAAATTGAGGCAGTAGCAAAGAATTTAGGTGCATTGGAAGTCAAACGTCAAGGGACGACCAAGACGTTTGACGACGAAGTCACCTATCTGCCTCATATATTGTTCTGTGTGTTTATGTGTGATTCATGATGTTTTTATGTCCTTAAATGAGTTATTATGGTATATATTGGATGTGTGTCAAGTTTCGTGAAGTTTGGAGGTCAAACTTCCAAGAACGTCCATGACGTTCGAAAGATGTGCCTTGAAATGACCTTGTGTGTCTAGGCATGTTTCGTCGAGTTTTACGTGTTCTTTTTGGGTGAAATTCATGTGAGAGGTGCTAAAATCATTTAAAATCATGTTTGGTTTGGAAATATCCGGGCAAGTATCCCCAAGAATCATCCAAGGGTCCTTGAGGAAGGACCCAAAATTGGTGCCAAGGTTGCCTTAGACAGCCCAAACCACAGATGCAGTCCACGCCCAGTGGGTCAATCGACGCCCCGTTGGTTGGTTCTCGTCAATTGGGACTTAGACTGGGAAAAGGAGGGACCAAGGACAAGCCTCATTCCCAGACCACGGACTAGCAGGACGGTCTGTTGGTCAAGGGACGGGCCGTCGATTGTCTTCCGTCGATTGGTCTGTGTCCCTACGTGCAGGCCACTGTTAAGTGAGGGGTGATATTGTATTTTCACCCTAATTACAAATAAGAGGTTTGGTGGTTCCATAAGGGTCATTTGGGTATTTTTAAATGTGTTTATAAGCCTTTAACACTTAGAAGATTTCATTCCTCAAAAATAAAACCCCCAAAATCCCTTAGAAATTCCTTAAGACTCAATTGAAGCCAAAATTGAAGGAAGAGATTGGATTGGAGATTTAAGTGGTGATTATTCATCAAGTTGGAGGATTAGAATTTTTGAGGTATGGTTTTTTATCCTTGAAAGTCGTTTTATCAAAGATCCCAACTTTCAAAGATGTTTTCTAAAGTTTCCAAAAGATCAATTGACCTATTTCATGATCTACCATAGGTTCTGGCATTAATGGTTTTTCAACGTTGATTATGGATTGAATTGTTATTGTATTGATTATTTTAACATAAATAACCTATTAACCCATGTAATTGATGAACCCTAGTTTTTGACTAATTTATGGGTTACTTGATATTGGTCTAATGCTTATGAATTCTAGTGTAAATTTCTATGGGCTTTCTAATGATGTAAGAATTGTATTAAATTGATGTCTAATTGGTCTTATATTGATAAATCTATATTGAATTGTCTTACATTCATTGAGTATTATGATTTATGCATTGAATTGATGTTCATGGCCATGGGTAAGGGCCTTGTGATATTGAATTGAGTTATTTAGCATTGGATTGAAGTGTTGAGGATGGAGTGGTGGTACGCTGCCCTATTACCCTTTATTTTATGTTAATTAGACTTGAATTATGTTGTTATTAGTATGGTCCACTAATGGTGGCGGTGTTATGTGAATTGATGTGTCCTTGTCGGCGTTATTTTAAGTATTATGATTATCATGGCCTTGTCGTCACTACTTGAAGTATTATGTTGATTTGTGTAGTTGATTATGTGAAGTATGATCATATATACCTGTGTGAAGTAATGTGAAAGTATGTGTTATTCTATTGATGATATCTAGGTGATCATGTTAGACTAATGACTATGTGTTGTGTGTAGTATTAGAGTTGATGCATGATTGTTCCTACTTGACTATATGAGTCTAAGATGATTATATTGATGATGAAATAGTAGTGTATAGGATGACTTTAAGATGATAATGGTTGTCCTTATGTCCTTCTAGAATGACATGTAATATGTGCTAAAGTGAAGTAATGTTGTGTCTTGTCCAGGTTGACTTAAGTGCCTTACTTAATGCATGTATGAAAGTGAATATGTGACGTCTTGACTTAGGAAGCTAAAGCGTATTAGTCTTGAATAAATGAATGTTATGTTAGACCTTGAATGATGATAAGAGGGTCCTTTATGTAAAACCTTAAACCAAGTGGTTAGGTTATGAACCTTGAAGTAGAAAGCCGTAATGGTATCCTTCATGTAATGAATGATGGACTTAAGGTTGATTGACAGGAACGACATCATATAAATCCTTAGGAAAGTCATAATGAGCTTCTTGTAGCCATTGTGAGTTAGCCCTAGTGGACCTCTCTTTGGTAGGGTAAATGTAATTGGGTTATGAACTTGATATGGAACCCTTTTGTATTAACCTTAATTTGAGTTAATCTATGAGAACGAAGGCTAGCACCGAGTGAGTATGGTAAGGGAAGTAGTTCTAGTTAAAGTATGAGGATAGAATACAAAGTAATCCCTTCATATTCCTTAAGCATGTGCCTATATGGGATGTGTCCAAGTTCTACCATTGGCAAGTAGAACAACCACATCGGAGTAGGATAGAAATCTGGATTTCATGTTTTGCTACCATGGTCTATGTCGGTTATTGCCTATTCTCATCATGTGAGATACATATTAGCATTAGAGAAGTTCTATAAAGTTTAGGTGGTGGTATGGGATGCTATCTAAACATTTCACAATAGGCTTTGAAGATGTTAGTAAGAGTCCCTAGGTCTTCTCCAAGACCATTACTTGAATGTCCTTTATGTGGTAAGTGTCTCTTAATGAACTAATGAATTAATGACTTATGTTAGAAAGTATGTAACTGCATGAGTACCTAATCTAAAGTTACTTAAGAATTCCTTAGCTAAAGTGTGAAGAGGTCATATGGGATGATCTCTTCATGTCCTATCTATGGAAGTCTTGAGAATGACTCTAGTTAGGGAAGTTGGTTGTTAAGTTTGACATGACCTAAACTTATGAAGTCTTAAGGATTATTTAGGTAACCTTGAAGAGGGTGTATGGGCGTTCTCTTCTAGTAGTACTTAAGTAAGTCTTTTGATAGCCTTGGTAAGGACAATGTCATATCTGATATGTTATATATTATATCTTATTGTAAGTGTGGATGTGTTCCATTATAAGTATCCTTGAGGATCGTTTAGGCACATTTATAGAGGGTGCATGCGCGGTCTTTCTTTGTGTGACTTAAGTGAATGTTAGGATAGATTTTTGTGGGATGATTATATGCTAGAAGAGGTTTAAAATGAAGAGAAGATACTTCACTGTAATAGCAAAGAGCTTCATTGTACAGTGAAGTGAGGTTACTGTAAAGTGACCTTTAATATTCATTAAATTGGTTTAAATTTCTCTTATGTGTTTCTAAGTTGTCAAATATTATTCTTATGATTATATTATGATATTTAAATAAAAAGATGCATATTTCCAATAAATGTTCGTTTTCATGATTTTTATGAATTATGCCATACTTAGTACATGAGGTTGTACTAATCCATGATTTTACCTATCTCTATTGTTGTTGGTAGGTGAGGAGCATTTGGGAATCAAGACTTGGACTGTAGCATCGTTCAATAGAAGTTGAAGTATGTCTTCAATTGACTCGAGGGCATATATGGATGTCTTTTATGTCTTTTGTTTTGAAGTATTGTAGTAGACTAAGTATTTCTATATTCGCAATTGTGTATGGGCCGTGTCCCAAGTATTCTCGTGTCTTAAGTTTGATGAGAATTGAGACTTAGTATTTCCTATGATTTTATATGAAAGAGTTTTAAAAGACTATGATATGTTTTGTGAAAAGTTTTAAATTCGCACTACTTTTCACTATGAATATGTGATAATGATATGAAAGGGCTTGTATAAGACCTCCGAGAGGTCGAGTACGCCGGTTACAATCCCAGATTGTTCCCTAACTTCTAGGGTGTGGTCTCGGGATGTGACATAAGAAATCCTCAAAGCTACTCTAGATAAGTACTTTTTCATTAACATTCGTTTACTAAAGTCATTATGTTCATTAAGTCATTTAGAAAACATTCATCACTTATGGACATTCACATAATGGTCTTTAAGAAGACCTAGGGCAATCACACACTAACATCTTCAAAGCCTAATCGTGCGATGTCTAGATAGCGTCCCATTCCACTACCTAAACTTCATAGTACTTATCCAACACTAGCATGTATACCACAGGATGAGGATAGACAATAACCGACATAGACCATACTAGATAGGCATGGAATCCGGTGTCATAAACCTACTCCGATGGAGGGTGTTCTACTTGCCAAGGGTAGATCTAGGTATCACGACCGGGGTCTAGACCCTTGTCAAAACCGGCATCGTTGACCTCTCAGAGGTCGCAGACAAGCCTATATACGTCATCATTACATCGTATAAGTTAATTTTAGCGGAAAATTTAAAACTTTTGTTTGCTTTGAAGTATACATAGACTTCATAGTAAGAAATACAATATATCACATCAGTTCACCACAACCATCTAACAATGAGATAATCAAATGAAGGAAATAATTCATAACTGCATAAATATAAAGTTGCCAAAATGGCACCAATACAACGTCTGAAATAAGTAAGAAAAAAATGCTAGTGGAACACTCACCACTAGCTCATGCCTACGTCTAAGCTAGAATATAAAAGATGAGCATCCGTGAAAGCATGAGGGTCTACCAAGTCCGGATGAATGCTCTACGTCCGGATAGCTCCAACGTAGTCTCGTAAGCTCTAGCGTCCACCTGCACCTGCATGTAAAAGTAGAGTATTGTATGGGATTAGTACATACTTGTACTAAGTATGGTGTATGCAATCACACACCAAGGACATGCATGATTAAGAAGAGCTCTCTCCTAACGACATGAGTTATGGAAAGTTAATTAAGTGGACTTGCCAAATCGGATTAGGAAAGTCATGCTATGAGAGTAACATGCATCATCATTCTTTTTATATTGCACACAACACATAACATATTTCATATAGCACGTACATATACCACATATCATTCGTTCATATGCCATGAGACCTTGGAATCATGGACTTAACACTAGGACTTCCCAAAATGAGGGCTCAACATATGGGACCTCAACTAGGGAGCCTTCTTTAGCAAACACAGAGGCTGCTTCATTCATGCATGCATACTTCATTTTCATTAGTTTCATTCATTCATAGACTGCTGCAATACCAGCTATACCTAGGATGTAGTTTAAGACTCTCATCAGGTTCACTGTGCAATGACCAAGAACAATCTAGTGTCATTAATTGAGTCTAGTTCACTCTTGATTATCCTAACCAAACACCTTTGGTATCATTCATTTCATATTGTGCATTACTGAGGCTGGCCTCATTCTTTCTTTGGGAACTTTAGCTTTAACCGACACAGATCATGTGAGCTCCATGAAATCCTGTGTTTACCCCACACCGAAAAGAGGTGGAATCACCGGCCAAAGTGAAACCAAAACATGCTAGCGTATATAGGGAATTGAACCTTGCTAGATCCCTATGTTGGCTGCATAGGTTCAAAGACTAGGAGATATAAGTAGACCCATACCCATCTAAATGGACAGTCTCATCTCATGAGATTTACACGAACCTCTGCCTTCCCGAAAGAAGGAATCGCGACTCATAGCTAGCCTATAGGTGCTCCGTATAAAGTTCCATTACATTCATCTCACACATCATAGAAGCTGGCTTCTAGCATGAGGGCATCATTGCTCATTAGATGATTTCTCATCTCATCATTAGTATTAAGTGTATATTAATCTCAATACTTTCATTAGAGTGTTTCTTAGAGACTCGTCTCTTCATTAAGTTTACACTCTCATAGGTGAGTACGTTATTGGTAACACTTACTTAGGCTCATCTGAGATTGATCTCATCTTTCACATTAGCCCCTTATCATGTTGTCACCAAATTCATTAACTTTAGCATATTAGCTCATAATAATTACTGACCCCTTTTTACGTGAATGTTCATTTCATTATATGCCAATGCACTTGGCCTTTTAGTGTGTTTCACACCCTTACTTAGCCCTCCTGGGGTCACATAAATTCATCAAATACATATTAGGTTCACTTACTTTTAACGTATGCTGGACTTATGAACCCATACGTACAATCCATGAGTCTTCACTCATAATTCATCAAAGTGACTTATACTTACCCAAGATTATGAGGTACAAGACTTATGCATCTCGTAAGTATGCCAAGGTCTCAATTTCGATTCCTGTAGGCAGCATTCATTAAATATTTAATCACGTAAGACTTATGTGTCTATACGGAATTTGGCAAGGGAACCCAATTTCAAATACCTTGAGCGACACTTATTCTTATATTACGTTTTGATTTAAAATTTCAGCTTGGGGACCCAAGTTCGAATCCCAACGCCTACATTTCTTTTTCTTTCTTTTCTTTCCTCTCCCGTTTTTCGTTTGAGACCAAGAGGATGTGGGATCGGTCCCCCACCACCTTATTTTCCCTTTATTTAATTTTTCCCCTAACTTCGTTGTCTATCCGAGAGGTTGTGTGTTCGATCCCCACATACCTCATTTTATTTTTTTTCATTTTTCTCCTCTCTTCACCTGAGCCTTAACCCATTTCGAATTCCCCTTACCTCATTTTTATTATTGAATTTTTTTATAACTTGTATATGGTGAGGTCTTGGGTTCAATCCCCAATGACCTCATGCATTTAAAAAAAATTTAAAATTCTAATTCTTTTGAGTAACTTGGCCGAACCAATTTCATCATGTTTTTCCAGTCCCTTTTTGCAGCATTTACACGTTAGTTCTAGGACATTTCGTGGATCATTTAGTACATCTTTAGGTGCATTTTCATGGTTACATTTGATCAAGAGTTGGCACTCAATTCAGCAACATTACACCACTTATGAACATCACAATTTACACAAGCAATTGCACGTAAAATATAAGAAATTAAACATGCCATTTCTTGCTCCACTCTGTGACTACATATATTTGGAAAACATCTTTCATTACTCACCTAATTCAGAACATACATACATACACATAATCATCACGAAAAAATGTTACACGCCTAATAACTACCAGCAGACATACCAACCTACAACTATCGATAGGAGCTAGTGACAGCGACATGCAACGGGGAAACAGTCCTAGTTTTCGGATTAGAATCGACTAAATCCTAGGGGTCTCTTGGGAACGGGACCAAGAGTAAGAAAATCCATACCTTTTGTCGATCAACACCCTCCAAATCTTCACCAATGGCAGCCAACTCCATGACACCAAAGCCTCACCACCAAACTCCAAGCACAACCCGTCAAGAACAATGTTTTTGCTTTTCGTTTTTAGCTTAGTTTTTCGTTTGATTTTTTGTGTGTAAGTTCTTCAAGAGTTGAACTTTGGTTTTTCTCTGTTCTTTTACTGATAGTAATACATGAGAGAGATGGTGGATAGACGTGAGAATGAGAGTAAATAAGCCTTTTAAAGAGAGTGGATAGGTAGCTTAGGATTAGGAGTTTTAGTTTAGGAATTAGTCAAACTAGGACTCCTCATTAATTAATAAAAAACTGATTTTCTAAGGCTAAGTGAAATAAACATTATGCCCTTACTTAAACCATATATTTAAATACAATTTAATTCAATTTATCATTGCTTCCACCAAGGATCGAACCTGGGTGAGGCGTAACTTGCGAGAAAGGGTCAAATTCGGCCAACCCTACCCGAATTGCCCACCTCTATATATTAATTAATTAATTAATTAAATACTTAGGGTAATTACAATACTACCCCTAGCTTGGAAAAGACAATTTTACTCCTAGACCCTCCAAACCTAAGATTACCCCTTTCAAGTCCGATAAAAACTCATCCGGGTGAATCTCTTCAATTCGGGTGCCCTACATGGTTTGTCCCAACCTTGCCTAGCTCAACTAACTCACCAAGTTTGTTGGCTTGGCTAGTAAATAGGTTCTGAGGTTTAGTTCCATGCGCAACAAGTCGTGTGAAACCGGTCTAATCTAGGCATTCTAAGTACGTTTAAGCATTGCGTAGCATAATCATTTTCAGTTTGTTACACTAGGACACATCCCATGTAGGCACATGGTTAAGGAATATAAAGGTGTTTTATGCAATGTAGTCTCATAATCAAGTAGATATACATTGTACTCTAGTCCCATTCTTAACTAGTGCTACAAACCATAATATATTCACTCGGTGCTAGCCTTTGTTCTCATAGAGTAAGTTCAATAAAAAGGGGAATATGAAAAGGTACCATCTTTTAGTCATTACCTAGTCATAATAGTCCTACCAAAGATGGATGCACTAGCTCTGCCACTCAATGGTCTATAAGGATAGATCATTCTTAACCTTCTCTCTATATAAAAGGTTCCACATATTAGTCATGCTTAGAAGGGCACCATCGTAGGTCCCCGATCCTAGATTTTCATTAAACATTCATCTTCATATCACATACAAGACAAAGGTGCATAAGCCTATTAAGTGAAGATGTTCATATTCATAATGTGCATGTATCAAGTAAGGGACACAAGTCTACCAAGACAGACACACACATCTTCACATATAGCATATCATTCTATAAGCATATAGGCATAACAAACATCATATATCACCTTATTCCCTACTATAATATCATAAATATAACCATCATAAAACACTATAATTAAGTAGGAAGAATCATGCATTAACTCTAAGACTACACATACAAGGACATACTCATTGTCTAACATGATCACCTAACATCATAAATAGAAGAACACATACTATCACCTTAATCACAAATAGAAAAATATGATCATACTTCACATAATTCAACTATGCATATCATCAATATATATCAAGTAGTTGCCGGTAAGGCCATGATCATTAGAATACATAAAGTAACGCCGACGAGGCCACATAATTCACAAGTAATGAACATAACACCTCCACCATAAGTGGACCATTCCAATCACAACATATTTCAAGACTAAATTACATAAAATAAAGATAATTAGCGCAGCGAACCACCAATCCACTCTCACCACCTCAATCCACAGCTAAATCATCCAATACAATATCAATAAGCCCTTACCCATGACCACGATAACCAATTCAATACGAAATTCACAATATACAATGAATCTAAGTCAATTCAATATAGATTTATCAATCTAAGACAGACTGTACATTAATCCAATACAGATCTTACATCATTCTATAGCCCAAAGAAAACTACACTAGAATTCATAAGCATTGAGGCATGATCAAATCACCCATAAAATAGTCAAAATAAGGATTGCATGATTTGCATGGGTTCATGGGTATTATTACTTTAAAACATTGCATTAACATGAATTCAATCCTAAAACATTGATTCAAAACATTTTATGCAAGAACCCATGGCTAGATCACAAAGTTAGAGAAATCATGTTTTGATCATCTTTGAAAAATCACTGCAATTGACTCCTTGAAGAAAGAGATTTCAAGGATGAATAACCATACCTTAATTGTGATGAAACCCCATAAGATTGATGGAGAAAAACTTGAGAAACCTATCTTCTTCCTAGGAGTTTCAAAGCTTCAACAATGGAGGTTTTGGAGAGAGTGAATGGAGAGGTTTTGTTTTGAGTTGAGAGTTTTGTTTTGATTGGTGATTTTAGGGGTTTAAATTGGTCCTATAATCGTCTATAATTCACCCCTAAATTACCCAAAAGACCCCTACATTTATTGGTCAAATTAACTAACACAAATTAGACTTAAAAATGATGCAACGAAATTAGGGACCTTACTGCCCGTCGCAGAGGCATTTCCAAACCTTATTTTTTGATAAAAAATTAACAGAATGGTTCGTGACAGCCCTGCGTCGCAGGGAAAGATTTTTCCCCACTGCGTGTCAGCTGCGCAACGTGCAGCCACTGCCCAAACTGGCTGGCGCGGCAGCTTGGTAGTCCAAGTTTTGGTCAAATTTGGGGACCCTTGTGATGGTCCCCGGGGCGTCTTTCTCGGACTTCTCGACCCTTGTATATAAGGCTACACGTAGGAACCCTCGGTACTGAATTTTACCTTCAAACATCCCCCAAAACATCACTACAAAACACTATGAAACACCAGTTCAACGACTAGTTTCGGAACGTCCTAGACGTTCTTGGACGTTTGACGTCCAAACACTTCCAAACTTTATATACTGCCTAAGAACACTATTAGTAACCGTTTTATGACTTTAAAACAACATGACACAAGTGTTAGGCTCTTAGATCAACCTAGCTCATTTTTAGGGGCATTACATCGTCCTCGGACTTGAGGACTCACCAACTTGGAGATCTGTCCAAGCTTCTTGAAATTTTTCCTTGAAACTCTTCAACGGCCCGAACCTACATTATTGTAGAAATAAAGATAATATGGGTTAGTACAAGCCACATATACTAAGTATGAAGACATATGCAAGTAAAACATTTAGAAATATGCTAAAAGGACATTTTGATCAAATCATGCTAAGTCACTTTAAAAGCCTTTATGCACATCCAAGCATATACATGTTGTCAAATCCGGGGAGCACCCCCTAGAAGTAGCATTGCGTACTTTACCTCTCGGAGGTCTTATACAAGCCCATAGTTATCATTCATCGCATTGTCATTGTAAATTTAGCGGAAAATTTAAAACTTTTCATAGCACATCATATCCTAGAAACATCACTTCCATTATATCAGAATATAAGTCATACTACATAGTTAGACTCTAAGTATATTTTGCCATCTTAGACTCAACATCATAGAATAGATTACGTACACATCCCTTTAACATCATAACGTAATATTTAAGCTATTACAATACATTGAATATAAACTTGAAGTAGGAAATCCTTGGAACATAAGGATTCCTTTCCTTGAGCTTGGGAATCACATATCAAGCCCTTCACTTTAGATACATCCTTTAAGCATCCATAACATACAGTTTGTGTAAAAAGGTAGAGAAGAATGGTGTTAGTACAAGAATGCACTAAGTATGGCAACCATGCAAAAACATGCATTTAAAAGGGACATTTTACTTGAAACCATGCATCATACCTTTTTGTGAAAATATCATAAAACTTTGGTATAATAAGAATTATACAATTCACATACTTCATATAGGCATATTCAATGATCACACATCATATAAAACCACACATTGCATTTAAGGCATATAAGTCACCACTTTACACTAAACCCCCTTTCAATTACAGTGAACTTATTTCATTTTATAGTTAACTCTTTCCTTTTACTTTAACTCCTTATCTTCCCAAGTAACCCTCTAGTGATGCTTGGTGCAATGTATAGACAATGTCCCATAACAATATCCACACTCCACTATCACTTTAAGGCCACTAGGGAATCATGCATACAACCTACATTCATCCAACACATGCATTCATAGAAGTATTTCATACAATAAGATACATAACTCACATTTGACCCAACATACTTTAAGGACCACATAGAACGACTCATTACAAGACCATATACAACTCAAGACTTTCAACATAATCAAAGCAAGGCAATAGTCACATTAACATTCTTGGACTTCACCTCATAAGAACCACATTGAACCCTACTCATAATCCCTTCCTAAGTCTACTTGTGCAATGTACATGTAAAGTCCCATAACCTCACACATACTAAGTCAACCTACAAACAGACTACAAGCCTTAACATGACCTTCATACATCAACAAGACAAACATAGACGACCTCCTTTATGTCAAGCAAGACATCATCATATAGTGAATAAGACTCATACGATGCATATAGGGTAAGGACACATTATATAGACTCATACGATGCATATCATCACAACAAGTAGACAACACTACAATGTCATGCATAAGGAAGATAAACATAATCATATATATTAGAACACCTTCCTAGAACTCCCTTCAAGATCTACTTGTGCAATGCATAGGTAAAGTCTCATACCCCCACCTACACTAAGCAACTTCCCTTAGGTTATCCTAGTTAGGGTCCTAGTCATTTACTTCCATTGTCCATTTTACATTAGGGAAACTATAGCCTTAACCGACACTAAGACCATGGGTGATAAACATTGAATTTGGTGTTGTAGAGCCTTACACCAAAGGAAGGTGCTCCACTTAGCAAAAGGAGAACCTTAACACATGCTAGCATATTAGGTGATATCACTTGCTAGATCCTACGTGGCAAGCATAGTTTATGGAGCTTGGGGGATGTCTTGGAAATATAACTCTATGCCCTTGTTGTGCTATGAGGCTATCCACCCCGTGAGGACTATGGTACACCCTACCTTCCCTCCTTGGGAAGGTGCCACCCCCTCTTCTACAAGTTCACTCGGTGCTAAGCTAAGTTCCCTTTATTCAAAAGTCATTATTACTTTTCTTTATAAAATATAGGCTTAGGAGAATTAACCCTTCATATTCTTAGATCATAGGTTATAGATGAGAGTTCATTAACCTATATCATGTGAGAAACCTTTTCATATGGACATAGCATATGTAAAGCACCATCTAGTTTAGGGTACTCTTGGGAACACCTTCCAAGCGCCCCTCTAGTGACTAGATCATCAAACATGTATGTGTGTGTGTACATACATGTGAGCAAACCTCTCACATAAACACATTAAGGCCACACATGCATTCATACTTCATTTCATTCATGCATAAGTGTACAAGTGTAACTATATGTGCAATCCTTTCATATAAACATATTTAGACACTAGGTAAAATCATACATAATCATACCATATACTTCACATTATAGCATATAAGACATGTTCATAACATACGCATGCATTAATATTCTTGTACATAGATAACCAAACTTAGGAACTATCCTATCAAGGTACACATATGCAATGCATAGACAAGGTCACATACCCTTGCCCATACTAGTACACCTATCAATTCATCCTAGTTAAGGGATACATATCATACTTCATAAATATATACTTAACACGCATAGTAGTAGACATTAGTGCATATGAGAATTATCCTTTTATTAGACATCATGAACCTTTACTACTTAATAAGCATGCATGAGATGTGAGTGTGTGTACATTGGACCACATGTTCACATAATGGCAAAAATCCTAATATTGAGGCAGAAACCTTACAATTATCACAATACACATTTAAGTCCCTTAATCCATAGACAACTCACATATAGAGTAATAGGAACTATAGACCACACACAATAAGATTATAACATAGGAGACAAGACATCTTCATTACTTGAATCTAGGACTCCTAATCATGATTAAGACCACACATTCATGTAGAGGTTCATAGGTAGAGATAATACTACACAAGATTATTCAAACATCAACATGTAGACCATACCTATCACTAATATAGTCATTTAAACGTATAGGAAGCATCATCAATATAACCTAGATCATAAACTAGCATTGGAGACTAGGCATAATACTTCACATTATGTGATCATCATAACAACACTTTCAAGATACAATTGCCTTCAAGGACATGATCACAACACATAATAGCATAACAATAAGGTAAAAACCGTCACCATAAGTGGACCATACCACACAAAGCCATACAAGGCAACATCAAATAGAAATTCTATAAGAAGAGTAGAGAGAATAGGGCCAACTTGCAATTTCTTCCAAGCTTTGATCATCATGATCAATTCCCATAATGAAATATAAACACATGTATAAAACAGTATCTAAAGGAACAATTACATAACCGAAATCATACCTCAAACATCATGGTATTGAGATCACATTAAGTACACTACTTTATCTAGTATATAGAAAGTATATAAATATAGATCAATTATCCAATCCCTACATATTGATCATCATTGATCACTCATTCAACAATTCATATTCAATTCACATGATTAACTATAGAAATAGAAAATTCAACATAATTGAAACATAATTCAACCAACATAGAGTCAAGATCACAAGACCCACATTATAAGCCAATTTGAGAATTTAGGAGGATCATAGGTTCATCATAAAATTGGATTTAAATTCATCTTAAAAACAGTATATAATCATCAATTTATAATAAACATTCTTTTGAAATCAATTTGAGAAAGAACCATGGCTATATTAGAAATTGGGAACTTTGGTCTTTGAATCATATTTGAAAATCCTTGATTGACTCCTTATATGAATGGATAACTAAGGATGAAGGATCACCATACCTTATTTATTGAAGACCCATGAGAAATTTTAGAAGAAACTATGAAAATCCACCCCATAGCTTGAACTTGAGTTTTCCCTCTAAAGGAGGTTTGAGAGAATTCGGAGAAGAAGAGTGATTTGGGATTTTTAATTTTTTTATTGGGTGTTGGGGTCTTGTCTTGGAAAAGGAATTAAATAAGTCATAAAATCAGGTTATTACCGTCCCGTTAAAATACCAAAACACCCACATGCTTATTGGGACGTTTAGACATGTCAAAATTGACTTAAAAATGACGCAACCGGATCTGGGAGTGGGCTGCGCGTCACCGAAAAGCCTCCCAATTATGCGCCAAATAATTTTTGGGACAGTGAGGTGCGTCCTAGACGCGTGTCGCACAGAGAAAGGCCAAATCTGTGCTTGCTCGCTACCTTGGGCAGCCTATTGTCCAATGTTTGGGGTCCTCCTTGGGGGCCCTTCGGGTGGTCCCCAGGGAGTCGTTCCTGGACGTTTTGACCCTTAACATATATATTAAGGTAATAGGGTCAACTACACTGACTTTCAACTCCAAAAAATACATGATAACAAGGCCAACATACAAGGACACACTAGCACGTCTAAAAGGCTAACTTTCGAACCTCTTGGACGTTTTTGAACGTTTGACCTCCAAACTTCATGAAGCTTATCACAATGCCTATAAACATCATTATAACTGATACATGGTCCTCATGATCCCATGACACACACATAACAACATAAAAACACTTAAGGCCCTTTGGCGACTAGTCGTCGAACGTCTTGGTCGTCCCTTGACATTTGACTTCCAAATCACCTCAAATCAAGTATACATATATAATTCATTTTCGGGTCTTACACAAGTCCATAATATAACAACAATGAACTATATTCATATTTATTTTCAAGAGTACATCATAGTAAAACCATAATTAACATTTCATGTTTAGAGTACACTTCATCAATACCCTTCAAGAACTTACCTATAATCCCAATTCAAGTCAATTAGTGCAATATCTATGTGAAGCCTCATAACTCCACATAAACTAAGTAAACTAGTAAAGAAACCACAAGCATTGCCCTTAATTCATATAACATCATAACAAGTGTAAATAATCTTCTACATGTCAATCTAGACCAACAACATGTATATTAAGTGAATGCAACATCATATGAGACTAACATTATATAGAATCAATATTTAAGAATTTCATTCATAACATAGGTATACAAAGAAACAACCCGAGGAATTTCCTCAAGGTCCAAATGTGTAATGTATAAGTAAATTCCCATTCTCTTACCTATTCTAATGCACCTCTCAAGTCATCCTAGTTATTATGAATCTTTATACTGTCATTCATTCATTTTATTTTCGGGAAACTTTGTCATAATCGACAATAGACTAAGTGAGCTAAACATGGAATCTAGTGTCAACCCCTCATACAGAAAGGAGGGAATCCTACTTGCCAAGGTAGGACATATACATCTTAATAGCATCTACGTGGATCCACTAGCTAGGTTTTCCTATGGGGCACATAGTTAAGGAACTATGAGATTTTTTCTACAAACTATCTTTATCCTAATTCACATTGTACTTTCCATCTCATTAGACACATGTTGAATTTACCTTTCTCATTGGAAGGGACACCTCTCATTGTCAAGCTCACTCGGTGCTAAGCTACATATTCCATTTTTGAAGTATCTTAGAGTCTTTCTCAACATTAGTTTATATCATAGGTCTGAGGAGACTAACTCCTTGTATAACATGATCATAAATCTTAGATTATAGGATGAAAATTTCCTTTCATTACAACCCAACATTAAGTGAGAACATTATATCATAATCATGGTAATAAGATGCATATAGGAATCACCTTCAATCCCTCATCATAACACACATATCATAATCTCACAATATATCACATTAATATCATGTTATCATATTCATAATCTCTTCATCTTCCTATCATACTCAAATATTCATACTTCAATTGAAAAACAACATCAAGAATAGACCAATCATAATCGAAGTAAAGTGTTCAAGGTCTTGAAGGTCTTACTAATGGCTTCCAAGAATCTCATCCAAGATTTTACACTCAATTCAATGATATTTAACCAATAACTCAATCACCATTATCATATAATAGTAAACTATACAAGACTACATTCAATTTCATATCCCTCAATCACAAACCAACCTAAAGCACAAGTTAGCATTTAGAGAACAAGATGATTCATTGGTCCTTGTAGAGATTTAGATCAAAGATTTAGGCGATACATCAAAACACACACAAATATACATAAATCATCAATAATAATTGAATTAAGAGTACACAATTCCATCTAGAATGCAGACACACGAAATTAGATGAAAACAAGGTATTTGATGAACATTGAAATCAAATCTTTGAAGAGCCTCTTGGGGAAAAGTATCCCAAGAGTGAATAGCCTCCATAACTTTAAATCCTTGAAAAATGATGAAGGAAATTCCAGATCTTGGTTCCTAGGATGAACTTGACCTTGTTCTTTAATGGTGGTCTTTGGAATAGTTAGAGAAACTAGAGAGAAGTGGGAGTGTTTTGGGTTTTGTGATTTATGGAGTGTTAAGTTATTTTAATAACTTATAACCCTTTTATAGTCCTAAACTAACTAATTATAACCGTACCAAAGTGTTAATGAATTAATTAGTTTATTACCTAACCACCCCTAATTAATTCATTTTGAGGCAGTGAACTAGGGGTCAAACGACGACTCACCGTCAACCAAACAACGGACCGTATTGGTCAAAGTGGTTTGGGATACAGGCTGCATTTTGGGAGGCTTTGGAGAAATGGTTATGTGTGGACCAACAACCACCAATGGTGGAGTGTCGTTCAATCAAAGGCTCGTCGTTTCTTTCGTGGATACACACTGTCTTATGACAACTTTTAGGCTCAATTGTTTGGGCCCTCCTCAAGGGCCCTTAGGGAGGTCCTTGGGGAGTCATACCCATGCGTTTCGATCGTAAACACACTCTAAGTTGTACTATAAGCCTTTTTACTAGCTTTGGATTCTATACGACTCTTCAAACCCCTTGAAACAGATAAAGGCACACTAGGTCACTTTCACTAGTCTCCGGACGTCGTAGTCGTTTCTTGACATTTAGGCTTCAAACTTCCTAATCAAGTTAATTAACTTTTTTTAGGTCTAGAAACACTATTTTAAATCCTTAGACACTAGGTGAGAGTCTACCCTAGGTCCTTGTATTTCCGAGGTGTAACAATATCCCCCCTCTCCTTGGGGAACAGTCATCCTCGAATGACACTTTAATCTTCTTTTTGGAATTATGAATCAATACTAGAAGCTCTACCAACCTTTGAGACATAAGAACAATTCAATAAAAAAGAAGGAAACATTCACTCTGTTCTAAACAGAATAATGCACCATTTATAAGATAAAAATCATGTCAACTATCAAAATGCGCATATTTCATTATTTATTATTTTGTAAGGAGGAATGTCCTTTTGTTTTTCATATAACCCACATGCTCAACAAGAAACACCTCATAATTTTCATAACTTCACACTTGAGCAATTTCATAAGAAACACCATATAGCACAATATGCCAAACATGAAATCAAGTATTACCAAGTATGAAGAACACAAAATTCATGGCACATATGAAACACGGATTTTTCACAAGAATCGTACATAATGAATGGAAAATCATAGATGTTTCAAAACACATTAAGACCCTTCAAAACCAAAAATTTAGAGAAGTTACTAACAAAAACCTTGACTAGAAGAGGAGGGAAAAATGAGGATATCGGTATTTCATGTCGGCCTCGGCCTCCCAAGTAGCATTCTCCATTAGTTGTTTCTTCCAGAGAACCTTTATGGAATCTAATTCTTTAGTCCTCAACCTCTTCTCTTTCCGGTCTAAGATCTCAATCGGGACCTCTTCATATGAAAGATTAGCATTAACTTAATGACCTTGTAGACGAAGAATCGACACCAAATCACCTATGCACTTTTTGAGCAATGACACATGAAAAGTCGGATACACCGGAGCCAACTCAATATGTAATTTCAACTCATAGGAAACTTTTCTGATGTGTTTCACAACCTCATATGGCCATAAATACCGGGGACTAAGCTTCACCTTCTTACCAAATCTCATCACCCCTTTCATGGGTGATATCTTCAAATAGACCATGTCACCTACCATAAACTCAAGGTCCCTTTTTCTATTATCGGCATAAGATTTTTATTGACTTTGTTCCGTCTTCAAACGATCCCTTGTGATTTGAACTTCCTTCACGGCCTCATAGATTTCTTTGGGACCTATTAGATCAAACTCACCTACCTCAAACCATCCAATTGGAGATCTACATCTTCTCCCATGAAGGGCCTCGAAGGGTGCCATAACGATACTTGAATGATAGCTAGCAAATTTAACCAATGTTATATGCTCATCCGAATTACCATTGAAGTCAATAACACATTCCCTCAACATGTCCGCCCAGGTTTGGATAGTTCGTTCTGCCAAACCATTCGTTTGTGGATGAAATGCGGTACTAAGTTTCACCTTGGTACCTAGCCCACTTTGGAATGTCTTCAAAAAGATAGAAGTTAATTGGGGACCCCTATGCGAGATGATTGACAAGGAAAATCCATGAAAACTCACAATATAATTAAGGTACAACCTAGCATAGTCCTCCGCAGAATAAGTAGTTTTGACGGGGAATAAATTGGCAAATTTCGTCAATCTATCAACAATCACCCATATTGAATCATATTTTTTCCGTGTACGGGGCAATCCCACAACAAAATCCATACTTATATCTTCCCATTTCCAAGTAGGGACATCCATCACTTTAGTTAAACCTCCCGGTCTTTCATGTTCAGCCTTCACTTGTTGACAATTAGGACATTTGGCCACAAAATCTGCTATATCCTTCTTCAAACCGTTCAACCAATAGACCACTTCAAGATCATGTTACATTTTTGTGGCACCCAGATGAATGGAATATCAAGAACGGTACCTAAGTACACCATCCCCCCTTGGGAGAATGACTGATTGTACTTACTAAGAATTGATTCCTTCAACTCCATCAATAGAGAATAAAGATGGTTCTTAAACTTCACCTCAACCATTAAAGATGACTCGGAGTTATGATGGACCATAAAACCTCCTTTGGGAGAATCTTCAAGTCGAACACCAAACCGGGTCAATCTATGAACATCTTTTGCTAACTCCTTTTTACTATCTTTAACATGAGCTACACTACCTATAGTCATTCGACTCAACACATCCGCAACCACATTGGATTTTCCGGGATGGTGAAGGAAACTCATATCATAGTCCTTTAAGAGTTCTAACGATCTTCTTTGTCGGAGATTTAAATTATTTTGAGTAAACACATATTGAAGACTCTTATGGCAGGCGAACACATCCATATGAACCCCATACATATAGTGTCTTTGTATCTTCAAAGCAAATATTACAGACGTTAATTAAAGATCAAGAGTGGGATAGTTCTTCTCATGCACCTTGAGTTGTCTACATAGGCTATCACCTTACCATGTTGTATAACGAAACAACCCAAACCTACTCGAGAACCGTCACAATACATAACAAACCCTTCGTTACCCTCCGATAATACCAGAGTAGAGGTAAGCTTATCTTTAAACTCATGGAAGACTCTTTCACAAGCTTCCGACCACTCAAATTTAACTTTCTTTTGGGTTAAGGTTTTCAAAGGAGAAGCAATGGAGGCAAACCCATTAAAAAATCTCCTAGAATACCCAGCTAAACCCAAGAAACTTTGACTATCGATTGGAGTTAAACGTCTAGGCCACTTTTTAAATGCCTCCATTTTCTTCGGATCGACCTCTATACCCTCACATAAAACAATGTGACAAAAAAAAGTAACCGTTCTCAACCAAATGTCACATTTACTATATTTGGCAAAGAGTTGATGTTCCTTGAGGACTTCGAATACTATCCTCAAATGTCCCATAAGCTCATGCTCACTCTTAGAATATACCAAGATATCATCAATAAAGACAATTACAAAAGGATCCTCATAATTCCAGAACACTCTATTCATAAGGTCCATAAAAACCATCGTGGCATTAGTTAGACCAAAAGACATGACTAGGAACTCATAATGACCATACCTATTTCGGAAAGCCGTCTTAGGAATGTCAACACCTCTCACCCTAAGTTGATAATACCCCAACCTTAAGTCAATTTTTGAGAAGTAACTCGTACCTTGGAGTTTATCAAACAAATCATTAATTCTAGGAAGATGATAGTTATTCATTATAATGACCTTGTTCAATAGTCGGTAATCAATACACATTCCAAGAGACCGATCTTTCTTTTTCGTAAATAATACCGGAGCACACCATGGAGAAAGGCTTGGTTGTATAAAACCCTTATTTATAAAATCCTTGAGTTAAATCTTCAATTCCTTCAAGTCGGCCAGAGCCATTCGGTAAGGAGGAATTGATATGGATTGAGTATGTATTTCCCCTTCGGGAGGGATTTTCGGTAAGTCATCGGGGAAGGCTTCAGGAAAATCCATCACTACGGGAAGAGACTCTAAATGAGGAGATTTGGACAAAAGTTCCTTTACTCTCACAGTGTGATAGAGACATCTCTTAGAAATCATCTTGCAAGATTTTAGACATGAAATGATTTGACCTCTAGAAATTGAGTCCACCCCCCCCCCCTTTCAATTCCAAAATTTGTTCATTAGGAAATTGGAATTTAACTACCCTTGTTCTACAATCAATTGAAGCAAAACAAGCATGTAACCAATCCATCCCCAATATGACATCAAAGTCTAACATATCAAGTTCTACCAAATCAACCAATGTAATTCTATTGGACAATAAAATGGGACAACTCATATACACTATTTTATCAACAACAGAGTCACCTACCGGGGTAGAAACCGAAAATGGTTCAACTAAGACATCCATGAGCATATCAAAATTAATAGACACTAAAAAAGTCACAAAATATAAAGTGGCACCGGGATCTAGCAATGCATAAACATTAATTGAAAATACTTTCAACATACCAGTAACAACAACGGGAGAACCTTCTTAATCACCCTAGACTTTAAAGCTTAGAAATGGTTCTTCTTAGGAGCATCAAAACTTGGAATGCTTTCTTGTGCTTGATTACTTTACTACCTTGAGTCTTGGTCATGGGACAATCCCTAACCATATAACCACTATTTCCACAACCAAAACAAGTATTCGTATCCATTAGACATTTCCCCCCATGCTTTTTGCCACATTTTCTACATTGTGGAACCCCGCTTGGTGAACCACCACTTTTGCCTAATTGAGATGTAGGGTTAGACACCCTATATTTATGAACCTTTGGAATATTACAAGGAACTTGATTGGATAATCTCTTCTTAAACCTTGGTTTGTCTTGGATTTCAATCTTACCCTTAGAAGTACCTCTATCATAGGACCTTTCCCTTTTGGCCTCCCTATACTTCCACTTGATCCTACTCTCCTCAACTTTTATGCATGCACGATCAAACGAGAAATTTCCATGTTTTCATAAAGCATCGCCATACGACATTCTTCCACAAGATCATCTGACACTCCCATCACAAAACGGTTCATTTCATCCCTCGGATTTGACACCAAAGAAGAGGCATACTTAGACAACTTAGTGAATTTCAAAGATTACTCTTGCACACTCGTACCTCCTTGATGAAGGTTAATGAACTCTTCCACCTTTGCCTTCCGTTTATCCATTGGGAAGAACCTATGAAGAAAGTCCCTCCTAATGATTTCCTAACTCACGAGACCCGCTATCAAATCCCTATTGTCCTTCCATTGAGTGTACCATGTTTGAGTCACATCCTTGAATTTATAAGCGGATAGATCGGCCTTCTCATGTGAACTCACCCCATTTCATACAAGATATTATAGACCTCATCAAGAAAGTCTTAGGGGTCTTCATCAACTTTATTCCCGAAGAACATGGGAGGAAACTATGACACGTCTAAAATGACTTAGGTTAACTAGAGCCTAACATGGTTGTCATGATGGTATAAGGTCCTAAAATGGTTTATAATGTTTTTATGATGCAGTGTCTAAGATTTTAGGTGAATAGGAAGTCAAACGTCAAGAGACGACTTAGACCTTCGACCACTAAGTCGCCTATATGCCTTATGTGTTTTTATGTGATTATGTGTATGTGTCAGGATCTTATGATGTACTTATATGAGTAATAATAGTTTTTATAGGAAGTGTGTCCAGTTTCATGAAGGTTGGAGGTCAAACGTCCAAGAACGTCCATGACGTTCAAAAGGTTTGCCTTGAAACGACCTCGTGTGTCTTAGAATGTTTCATCGAGTTTTGCATGTTTGTTTTGGTTGAAATTGATGTGAGGGGTCCTTAACATGTGTATGAGTGTATTTGGTTTGTAATATTCCAGGTAACACTCCCCTAGGACCAACCAAAGGGTCTTTGAGGAGGACCTAACTCTTGGGCAAAAGCTGCCCCAAGTTGACAGTTCACTGCCTTGGTGTTCACGGACCACTTTACGGCCAGTAGAGTGCACTACGGTCCGTGAATATGGTCGTGGACCTTACTTAGATATTTGGGGGAATGTAAAGGAAAGGAAGACACTTCCCCAAGGATCATGTACCGTCAAAAGAGTCGTGAACCACCTTCACGGTCCCTAAAGGTAGCCGTGGTTACTGGGCGGGCTATCGAAGATTCAGTTTCCAAATTAATGTCATTACACTTTTAATTAATTGGGGTTGATTTTAAAGGGTTTATATGATTAATATAAATAGTCTAAATCCTTAAAAAATTCCTTTAACTCATTATTCAAGAACCCAAATCAAAACCCTAAAGTTCTATCTAAAATCAATTCTTCCATTGTTGAAACCTCAAGCTTCAAGGAAGAAGACGAATTCCTCAAGGTTTTAACCCAAATTTCGTGGGTAACTCTAATAAAGGTATTGTTCTTCATCCTTGAAACTCTCTTCATCAAGGAGCCGATCTTCAAAGTGATTTCTAAAGTTTTCAAAAGATGAACTTATCCAAAATTTTATGATCTATCCATGAGTTCTTGCATTATAGGTTTTAAATCATTGTATATTGATTGAATTGTTATTAATTATATGATTTCAACACAATTAACCTATGAACCTATGTAATTCATGAACCCTAGTTTTTGACTACTTTGAGGTTGACTTGATATTGTCTTAATGCTTATGAATTCTAGTGTAGTTTTCTATGGGCTATTGAATGATGTAAGAATTGTATTCAATTGATATATAGGTTGTCTTATATTGGTAAATATATATTGAATTGACCTAGTTTCATTGAGTAATATAGTTTTTGTATTGAATTAATAATCATGGCAATGGGTAAGTGCCTATTGGTATTGAATTGGATGATTTAGCTAAGGATTGAAGTGGAGAGAATGTATTGGTGGTACGCTGACCTAATTCTCTTTATTTTTTTGTAATGTAGCTCTTGAATTATGTTGTGATTGGTATGGTCCACTTATGGTGGCGGTGCTATGTGAATGATGTGGCCTTGTCGGCGTTACTTTATGTATTATGATGATCATGGCCTTTTCGGAACTACTTGAAGTATTATGATGATTTTTGTAGTTGATTAAGTGAAGTATGATCATATCTACCTACATGTTAATAATGTGAAAGTATGTGGTTCTTCTATTGATATTTTGTGATCATGTTAGACTATGACTATGTCTTTATGTGTGTAGTCTTAGAGTTGATACATGGTTATTCCTACTTGAATATGTGAGTCTTATGATGACTATATTGATGATGTTATAGTAGTTTATAGGGTGACATAAAGATGATGAAGGTTGTGTTTATGAGCTTTTTGAATATGATATGATATATGTGATAAAGTGAAGTAATGATGTGTCTTGTTTAGGTAGACTTAAGTCCCTCTTATTGATACATGAATGATGTATGAATATGAGATGACTTATTATGCTAAAGCCTCTTATTCTTGTATTTATGAATTACATGAGACCTTGAAGAATGCTAAGAAGGTCCTTTATGTGAAACCTTAAACCTAGTGGTAAGGTTATGAACCTTGAAGTCGAAAGACGTAATGGTATCCTTCTTGTAACGAATGGTGGACTTAATGTTTATTGGATGGAACGACATCATATCATCCTTAGGAAAGTCATTAAGCTATCCTCTTCACCATTGTAAGGCAGCTCTAGGGGACCTCTTTGGTAGGGTGAATGTGATTGGGTTATGAACTAGATGTGGAACCTCATTATCACGACCGGAATCTAGACCCCAAACGAGACCGGCGTCGTTGACCTCTCAGAGGTCGCAGACAAGCCTACTTACGTCATTCTTACTTCATCTAGGTTAATTTTAGACGAAAATTTGAACTTTTTGTTTTCTCATTTCATGCTAAACATTTTAAACTTAACATCATGGGCGTTCACAAATGAACCATCTAATATAGAGATAATCAAATGAAAGAAATAGTGCAATATTGTAATGAAGGTATAAATGCCAAAATGGCATCAATATAATGTCTGAAATAAAAACGGAAAGAAACACTAGTGGAACATGCTCCACTAGATAAATCCTACATCTAAGCTAGATAATAATGGCAGACATGCTCGAAAGCATGAGGGCCTACCAAGTCCGGATGAAAGCTCCACGTCCGGATAGCTGCAACGTCAACCTATAAGCTCTAGCGTCACCTGTGCCTGCACCTAAAAATTTAGAGTTGTATGGGATTTGTACACACTTGTACTAAGTATGGGTATATGCAAGCACAGACCAAGGACATGCATGATAAAGGACAGCTCTTTCCTAACAACATGATTATGGTAAGTCAAGTCAGTGGACTTGCCAAATTGGGATTAGGAAAGTTAGTGAACTTTCCAAATTTGGATTATGAAAGTTAGTGAGCTTTCCAAATTTAAATTAGGAAAGTCATGCCATGAGAGTAACATACATCATCATACTTATCATATTGCACACAACACATAACATTTTACACATTACACTTATCACATAGCATATAACACATAACATCTTTCATAATATTCATTCATATGCCATGAGACCTTGGAATCATGGACTTGACATTAAGACTTTCCAAAATAAGGGCTCAACATATGGGACCTCAACTAGGGAGTCTTCATTAGCAAACACAGAGTCTGCTTCATTCATTCATACGTACTTCATTTTATTTCGTTCATAGGCCAGTGTGGACACCAGCTATACCTAGGGTATAGTTTAAGACTTTCATCGGTTGCTGTGCAATGATCAAGAATAACCTAGTGTCATTACCTAAGTCTAGCTCACCTCTTGATTATCCTATCCTAACACCTTTGGTATCGTTCATTTCATTATGTGCTTCATTTGAGGCTGGCCTTATTCATTCATTGGGAACTTTAACTTTAACCAACATAGATCATGTGAGCATCATGAAATCCAGTGTCTCCCCCAAACCAAAAAGAGGTGGAATCACCGGCCAAGGTGACCCAAAACATGCTAGCGTACATGGGAATTTAAACCCGACAGATCCTTATATTGGCAGTATAGGTTCGAAGAACAAGAGATATAAGAAGACCCATACTTGGCAAGCCATACAGTCTCATCTCATGAGAGTTACGTGAACCTCCGCCCTTCCCGAAAGAAGGCATCACCGCTCATAGCTAGTCTATCGGTGCTCAATATAAAGTTCTAATACATTCAACTCATACGTCATGAAAGTTGGCTTCTAGTATGAGGACATCATAGTTCAATAGATGATTTCTCATCTCATCATTAGTATTAAGTAAGTTAATATCAATAGTTTTATTAGAGTGTTCATAGAGACTGGTCTCTTCATTAACTTTACACTCTCATAGGTGAGTACGTTTTGGTAACATTTAATTAGGCTCATTTGAGATTGTTCTCATCTTTTACATTAGCCTCATATCATGTTGTCACCACATTCATTAACATTAGCACATTTGCTCTTCATAATTACTCACCCCATTTTACGTGAATGTTCATTTCATCATATGCAAATATACTTGGTCATTTGTGTGTTTCACACTATTACTTAACCCTTCTAGGGTTTCGTTATTTCATTACATAATAATGATTTCATCGTATGCCAATGTACTTGGACATTTAGTGTGTTTTACACTCTTACTTAACCCATTCTTGGGTTACTTCATTTCATTACATACATCTTAGGTTCACTTATTTTTAAACGTATGGTAGACTTATAGGTCTATGCATACAAGCCATGAGGCTTCATTCATAGTTCGTTAAGTGACTCATATCTTCCTAAGATTATGTAGTACAAGAATTATGTATCTTGTATGTATGCCAAGATCTTGATTTTGATCTAAGTATTTGGCATTATTCTTGAACATTTAATTCATGTATGACTTATGTATCAATACGGAAATTTGGGCAAGGGAACATTTTTCCTTGACTTTATTTTTAGTCTTCATGACATTGGGACCCTAGATCGAACCCCAATATCAACATTCTCTCTTTATTTTTTTCTCTCATTGAATTCTACTCTTAGTTGGCCGAAGGGTTGTGGGATCGAACCCCCACAACCTCTTTTATTTTTCATCTTAAATTTCTTGTCCAATTCGCATGGACCAAGAGGTTGTGGGATCAAACCCCCACAGCCTCTCTTTATTTTTCTCCAATTTCGCAGGGTACCTAGAGGTCGTGGGTTCAATTCCCACGCCTCACAATCTTTTTATTTTCATTTTTTCCTTCTCCTTGAACATTGCTATAGCTTACTGGGGGGCGTGGGATCGATTCCCCACGACCCCATAGTTTTTAAAGAATTTTTTTCTATCCTTCTCCTATGCCCTTATTCGCTACTGACCAAGGGTTGTGGGATCGATCCCCCACAGCCCCTTTTTTTTTACAGGCATTGAGGGGTGTGGGATCGATTCCCCACGACCCCTTTCCTTTTTATTAATTTTCTGCATTCGCTGAGGGGGCGTGGGATCGATCCCCCACGACCCCATATATTTTTTTAAAAAAATTTAACAAGCGTGTTCCGTGTTGTGGGATCGAAACCCCACAACAACAATTTATTTTTATCCCTTTTTGCCTGGCAAATTTCTCTGAAAAGTACCCCAGTTCGAGCCCCGCCTAACACCCTTTTTTTTATTTATTTGTTAGGTAAGCTTTAGTGAGGTCCTGGGTTCGATCCCTGCAGGCCTCACTTTTTTTTTTTTTTTTGACGTCCAAAATTTCCAGATTCTTTCTAAAGCCTATTTCCAGGTTCTGGAAATTTATTCCACGATTTTTCTACACCTTTTTCATCAAAATACACATTAGTTCTTAGGGAAATTTCATGGTTCATTTATAACATTTTAGGTGCACTTTCATGGAGTCGTTTAGCCAAGAATTCCCCCCTCAATCCAGCCACATAACATTTCATATGAACATCACGACTTACCTCAGTTTATACACGTAAAAATACAACCATAATACATTAAACTTTTTGGAGCATTACAAAGAGAACTCCATTCACTGTAACCTACTTTTGCACATACACACACTTGCACAGACTTTCGAATACATGGTTGTCTTTCCTACGATTTCAAGTATACAAACTAAATCATGTTCATCACGAAATCATAACATACACCTAAATCTACCAGCAATCATACCCAACCTATGATTCATTGGGAGCTAGTGACAGGGGCATGCAAAAGGGGAAACAATCCTTGTTTTCGAACGAATAGCATGAACCTTAAGGGGTCTCTTGGGAAAGGGACAAAGAGAGAAGAAAACCCAAACCTTATTTTGACGTTCAAAACTTGAAGTTCCTGCCCAAAAACTCTCCAAAACTCACGTCCAAGCCAAGTTTTCAACACAAAATTTTTGACGGAAAAACCCTCTCTTTGCCTAACGTTTTTACTTAGCTTGTTTTCTTATATTTTCGTGTGATTTCTTTAAGTGTGAAGAACTCTAGTAATTTTTCTGTTCTTGTAGTTGTTTTGGCAGATAGTAATCGTGAAAAACAAATGGAGAAACGTGAGAGAGAGTTAAAAGAGGTGAAGTAGTTTAGACTTAGTCAACTAGGAGACTTAGTCATAAAAACATATTAATTAATAAATAAATAATAATTAATAATAAAATCTAATTTTCCTTTTTAAATCAGCCATTAATTATTTATTTATTAAATTAATTCACCAATAAAAAAATCACATTAAATCATTGCTCCCACCTAGGTTCGAACCCGGGTGGAGCAAGACTTATCTTCGAGAGATCCATTTCGTCTCTCTCTCCCAAATTTAACCCTCCACCTTATTAAATAATTAATTAATTATATATTTAGGGTAATTACGATACTACCCTTAGCCTGGTAAAAGACCATTTTACCCCTAGACCTCAAAACTTAAGATTTCCTCTTTTTAAGTCCGGTAAAGACTCCTTCGATAAAATCTTCGTATTCGAGAGCCCTACATGGTTGGTCCCAACCTTTCCAAGCTCAACTAACTCCTCAAGTTATTTGGCTTGGCTGTAGCAAGGGTTCCGAGGTCTGGTTCTACGCGCATCAATCCGTGTGAACCCTGGTCTAATCGTAGGCATTCTTGAAACATTAAGCATTTCTTATCTTATTCATTTTTAGGTTGTTACATTATCCCCCCCTTAGGAACATTCGTCCCCGAATGACACTACCATTATATAGCGTAATGCCAGTCAGATCATAACATAATCAGTATGCACAGTCAAGTAATACCAACAAAATATGAAGAGATCAGGAAACTTAGACTTAAGAGTAAGAAGTCTAACCTCAAGAGCTGAAAAGATGAGGGTAACGGGATCTCATGTCGGCCTCAGCCTCCCACATAGCACCCTCAACAAGATGATTTCTCCACAATACCTTCACTGTGGCAATCTCCTTGTTCCTCAGGCGCTTGATCTGTCTTTCTAAGATCTCAACAGGAACCTCCTCATAGGACAAGTCTTCATCGACCCCCAAACCTTCCACAGGTAGAATCGATGTTGTATTCATCCTTCATGTACTTAGAAACCAAACCTAGGAACTATCCTATCAAGATACACATGTGCAATGCATGGACAAGGTCCCATACCCTTGACCATACTAGTACACCTATCAAGACAACCTAGTAAGGGAAATACAAATCATACTTTCAAAAACATCACTTTAACATACATAGTAGTAGACACTAGTGAATATGAGAACTACCTTTCATTTATACACAATGACCTATACTACTTGTAACATGCATGTAAAGTGAGTGTGTGTGTACATGGTTCAACATGATCACATAATGTACATCAAAACACATTGAGGCAGCCACCCTCTTAGATCATAATACTTCATCAAGCATAGTCCACCCAACGCACAATAACATAGGAGACAAGCCAACTTCGTAATACACTTAAGACTCCTAACTTATGCTATTCATGCATTCACATAGGGGTGCATAGGTAAGGGATTATTAACCCGTTTAACACCTCAATTACAGTACCTATACTTTACCCTAACATGGATACACACATTCTTATACAATAGCCACGCAAACTAGATTTCAACTAGAATAGAAAAGTAGGCATAAGCTTCTCATAGTATCATCTTAAGCACATGTTCATAAGTTCATCAATTTGCCTTCAAAACCATGGTCAACACATATATAATGAAAAATAAGTAAACTCCGCCACCATAAGTGGACCATACCACACAATGCCATACAAGGCTTCATCAACATTTCTATAAAGAATAGAGAAGTAGAAGAGTAGAGGAAATAGGCATTCTTACCAACTCCTCAACCTTTGATCCTCATTGATCAATATACCTTGTTTATCAATAATTCATATATATAGCATTAGCTAAATGTACTTTAAACATATAAGAAACTATGTACAAGTCGCTACAAGATTATACTATAACATAATACAACATAACAACATACTAGGAAAGTAGAACAACATAGATCATTAGCTAATTTCCCTTGCATTGATTTTAGATCATATTTCATACATATTATAAGTATAAGGCAGTAGATAAAACTACATTTAACCATATTGAAATCATTATTACATACCTTCAAGATTAAGGTTACAACATAGGCATTTAGGCTTATCGATTTACTAGAGTATAAGAGAATTTACCAATACTATGAACTCTCTAAAGCTTTGATCATCATTCATATTTTATCAACAATACACTCATTAGGAAGTAGCTAATTATATAGGAAATCAAGACGAAATCATGCTTCCTCTAACCACAATTCAAGATCTATCACACACTTAGCTTTTTGACTTCATAGCCTAAAGGAATCTAGATCAATTCATGCAAGCCTTTCTTAATTTGATCATTAAGGATTTATACCTACAAAATTCATCCATTATTTCACCCTAAAACAGTATCTACAACCATTCATACATAATCAACATTCTACACAACCGATCTCACAATCGACTTCAAGGCAACATGTAGAAACATAGGTTGTTCATGTTCAAATCTTCATATATTTATCATCATGGAATGATAATCATCAATTCACCATCAATTAATATAAATAACAATAAACACAAGCAATTCAACGTAAGAGAATCACCATTTAGTCAAGAAGAAACCATAATCACAAAGCCCATGCAAGAGCAAAACCAATTTTGGAGGGAACATGGATTCATCATGCAATTGGAGTGAAATCACGTTCAAATCACTGTATTAACTTCAATTCATCATGATTTAATCATTAAAAACGTTTTGAGAAAGAACCCATGGCTAGATTGAAGAAGAAGAACTTTGATCATAAACTTTCTTTGAAAACATTGAGAAGAACTCTCCAAGTGAAAGGTTACTTAGAGATTAAGGATCACCATACCTTTTATTAGTTTAAAACCTCTTAAATTTGATGATTCTTCAATGGAAAATCCAGCTTGAATATGTTCTTGAGCTTCACCAACAATGGTGGTTTCTAGAGAGAGTATTTTGGGAGGGAAAAGGCTTAAAACATGTGGGTTGATTTTAGAATGGGTTGATCACGTTTTTGATGACTTATATACACCCAAAATTACTTAAATAAACCCATAATAATCAGTTTAGGACGTGGGGTGAATTTTCCATTCACCCCTTTAAGTTACAGCAAGCAGCTGCCAGTTGACAGTGCACCTACGACGATGGCATTGACGGGGCGTCGAGGCGATGACTGTCCGTGCCTGGCCTCCGTCGCCTGACACTTATCCAAAAATTGGCTTATGACCTTGCCAAGGCATTTGTCCCTCGATGAGCCGTTGGTGGACCAACGATCCGTCGTTGGGTCCGTCAATGGACACTGCCCAGGCAGTGTCTTAGGCAGCTTTGGGTCATTCTTTTGGGGCCTCTTGTGGGGACCTTTAGAAGTTGTACCCGGACGTTTCCAATGCAATTATAAACCTTAACAAGTTATAGACCTTCCACATAAATTTCATCCAAAACAAACACCTACAAGACGTACAAACAGGCCAAGCCCCATCATGACACACGATGAACGTCTTAAGGGCTATCTTCCAAACGCCTTGGACGTTCTTGGTTGTTTCACCTCCAAACTTCTCGAAACTTCATATACTATCATTTAACATCATTATAAACCATTTAAAGACTTCATAATCTCATGAGTCACACATAATCACATAGAACCCAATACAAGGCATTTAGATGACTTAGTTGTCGAACGTTTCGGTTGACCCTTGACGTTTGACTTCCAAATCACTTCAAACTTTATACACTGCCTATTAACCATATTATAAGTCATTTTAGGATCTTAGAACATTAATACGAACATGTTAGACTCTAGAAATCCTATCTCTTTTTGGGGTCTTACAATATTCCCCACTTGGGAACATTTGTCATCGAATGACACTTAGGACACTTTAATCACAACAAGGACTTCAATGCATCATAGAGCAGTTCATATATGTCATAACATCATCACATAGGAGCTAATGCACCAATCTTTAAAAGGAACACAACTTCACAACATTTAGCACTCAATGCACACAAGCAAGCAAAACTTCAACTCACTCACCTCTCAATACATTAATCCAAGAGGCTCTTATCATGTTCATAGGAGGAACATACTTCTCCTAATCATAACATGGTCATTACACCTTAATTCCTTAAGATATCATCTTGCAAGGCCACATATAGGAAGATTTCAACAATACTCAAAACAAATAGTCACTCATACTTCAATGCACATAGACTTGAGTTAATTGCATCAACAAAAATCTTCATTAGTTAGACCTAGTGCTATGAAGGTCATACTCAACCATACCATGCTTAGTGGTGTCCATGAAGGAATGTCTTTCTCCTCAACACACTTACATGTATCATGAGTTCACACCTAAGCAAAGTACAAGGTCAATTTACTCTAAAATGGGAAATTCTCAACTTTTGAAACCAAGACATTATCATGTCTTCTTCCTAGTGAAGTCTAAATGGTAAGCCACACCAAGTACATCACAACAAAATAGGAAGCCATTCCACAAATTACTTTTCTTAACATAATACTCACCCTTTTAGTAAGCCTCATTTTGATAAAATAGCACAAATTATAGGCACACATATGGACACTTAGCTAAACATGCTTTCATTCTTCAAAAGTGAGCCTACAATCATGCTTCCCAAACCATACAAGTCATATAATTTTCAAGAGACTCAACATATTTCATTTTAAAGAGACTCGATTTCCATTATAAGGCTAAACTATTTACCTCACAAGTGACTATTACCTAGTTGTTTGTCTTATCTCATGAAGTCAAATGCACAACTAGTATATATAGATGTAATTCAACAAGAGAAAACATGGATTTTTATCAAAAATTTTCTTTCGTACCCTTTGGAAAATTCATAATGTCTTCAAGATGATGTCAATCAATACACACCAAACATATAAAGGTCATGCGATTCATACTTTATGCAAGACTATATTTATGAACAAGCTTATTAAGAATTCATTATTTTCAAGTTCAAGTAAAAATAGAAGGTCAAGGTAGAAAATATCTACAACCATACCATTTCATCACCATCCCCCACTTAGGGTAAACCCAATTTAAGAGCAACTTAACCCAACTTAAAAGGATCCTAACTTATCAACCTTCATTTTTCATCACTTAAGGTGAATACAACTTTAGAAGGATTTACATTAAGTTAACATAGGAACACCAAGGTACTCTAAGTCTTATAACCTAGGCATTTTATCCACAATTATCAAGTTAGGTCATCTCATTTAACCACATAAGGTATTCATACAATACAACAGACACCAAGGTCCTACATCATTAGGGGAATACAACAAGGGGACTTAGTCATAAGGACTCTTTCCTTTCTTTCAACATTAAAGTAAGGTAACTTCTAGGTCAATCAAACCCGCATCATCACCCTACAAAGATAAGAATACTACCCTCAATTCTAGGGGAAACATCAATTCCACAACATTAAGGGGCTCACAACACAACAAAAAGTCATAAACAATGCTATGACTCATCATGCCATAAGACTCTCATTCTTCATTGCAAAAGAATTCAGTTTAACCATAACTTTTAACATGCTTTAACTATATCATGACATACATTTCTCAATATAACATGTTATTTCACATAAGTTTCATATCTAGCCATAATTGGCATCACATCATCAAATAAATCAAAAGTCACCTTCACACATACTCATTCAAACCATAAAATAAAGATAAGCATTTAAACTCACCTTTTTCTCCCTCAAGCATAGAGAACAATCTCATCCAAGCAATCACATCTAAAAGACCACCGAAAAAGAAAACATAAGAGAGAGATCTTATAGAGTTAAGTTCTATGGCACGATATGAGAATGATGAAGAAGGGAAACTCTATCGTCCTATAGCCTCTCGTATCATTTGATGTGTCGCAACTAACCAACAATGCTAAGAGACTCTAATAGACGTGGAAATATGAGACTCTTAGAACCTAAGACCACTTTATAAACCTCATGCTCTGATACCAAGTTTGTCACAACCCGAAACCATACCCTAGAAGATAGGATACAATCTTGGATTATAACCGGCGTCGTCGACCTATGGGAGGTCTAAGACAAGCCTCTTATATCATTCATGGCATTGGCATAGTAAATTTAGCGAAAAATTTAAAACTTTTCATAGCACATCATATGCTAGAAACTTCAACTCATATATATATAAAACATAAGTTATAATACATTTATATACCTTAAGTCTCTTTGCCATCTTAGACTCAATAACTTTAGAGTTCATTAGGGACACGACCCATAAGACACATTACATAACTATACAATTTTTAAAGACTTTACATTAAAGACGTAAGTAGGACATCCTTGAACTTTAAGGATTCCTTTCATTGAGCTTGGGAATCATCTATCAAGCTCTTCACCATTCAAGACATCCTTTGAGCATCCATAACCTACACATTGTGTAAAAATTAGAGAAGAATGGGATTAGCACAAGAATATACTAAGTATGGCAACCATGCAAAAACATGCATTTAAAATGGACATTTCTTTGAAACCATACTTCATGCCATTTTGAGTAAATCTTCACAAAACCTTTAAGCAATAGCATTTATATCATTTTCATACTTCATAGAAACAGAATCAAAGGGCAAACATCATAGAAAAGCACTTATAGAATTTAAGTCCAAATTGAGGTCACTTTTCAGTGAGCTCTAATCTCTTAACAGTGAACTCCTCCTTTATATTCATTAATCCTTCCAAGTAACCCTTTAGTGATACTTGGTACAATGCATCACCTTAAGGCCACAAGAAAACATACATATCATCTACACAAGACAAAACATACCATCATAAAAGTATAGTACAACATAGACCTAGTTAACCAAGACTAAAAGGACATTACAATGAACTCCTAGTCATTTTGCACATATACTTATTTTACTTCACATAGAACCTTATAAAACCTAACTCATGTCCTCAATCTAAATCTTTTAGTGCAATGTACATGTAAGGCCCCATAACCTCACACATACTTAGTAAACCTATCACGAGACCACAGGCCTTTACATCCAAATCATATATCGACATAGTAAGAGAAGACAACTTCATTTAAGTCAAGTAAGACCTTTATCATATAGTCAACAAGATCAACATCATGCATAAAGACTCATATGATGCACATCTTCATGACAAATAGACAATTACTACAATGTCATACTTAAAGGACATATACATAATCATATGCATTAGGTCACCTTCTTAAGACTTCCTAAGGAGTCACTTGTGCAATGTCTAGATGGGTTCATTACTTCCATCTATCCTAAGTAACTTACCTTAAGTCCTCCTAGTTAGGATCCTATTCATTTACTTCCATTGTCCATTTTACCTTTAGGGAAACCATAGCCTTAACCGACACTAAGACCATGGGTGCAAATAATGGAATTTGGTGTTGTAGAGCCTTACACTAAAGGAAGGTGTTCCTACCTATCCAAGGTAGAACATTAACATACATCCTAGCATCCTAAGTGAATTCACTTTGCTCGATCCTATGTGGCAAGCATAGTTTATGGAACTAAGAGATAGGTATTCCCTCTACATATCATTTGGTAATTGGGGCCTCACCTCATGAGAAAACATGAGTGAATCTTCCTCAAGGAAAGTCAACCCCTCATGTAGATCCATAGGTGAGTATTCCTCTAAGGTAAGTCAACACTCTATAAGAGACAAATGGTGAATCTTACTCCAAGGAAAGTCAACACCTCTCAATGTCAAGTTCACTCGGTGCTAAGCTAAGTTCTCTTTTATTGGAAAGCCCTTATTACATTTATTTATAAAAACATAGGCTTAGGATATTCATTATTCATATGCTTATAGCATATTCAAGCACCTATATAGCTTTGGAGTATTTTAGGGAACAACTCTCAAGGTTCCTCCATTAACTAGATCGTCATTCATGTTTGTGTGAGTATACATAGATGTGAGCAAGCCTTTCACATAACCCATAATGTCACACATGTTCATATATCAATGCATGAGTCTATAGGTATAACTATATGAACAATCCTTTCATATAAACCTACTAAGACACTATGCACATTCATACTTCATCATATCATATACGTCATATTCATAACATGTTCATATATTCATCCTTCATGTACTTAGAAACCAAACCTAGAAACTATCCTATAAAGATACACATGTGCAATGCATGGACAAGGTCCCATACCCTTGACCATACTAGTACACCTATCAAGACAACCTAGTAAGGGAAATATAAATCATACTTTCATAAACATCACTTTAACATACATATTAGTAGACACTAGTGAATATGAGAACTACCTTTCATTTAGACACAATGACCTATACTACTTGTAACATGCATGTAAAGTGAGTGTGTTTGTACATGGTTCAACATGATAACATAATGGCCATCAAAACACATTGAGGCAGCCACCCTTTTAACACCTCAATTACAACACCTGTACTTTACCCTAACATGGATATATACATTCTTATACAATAGCCACACAAACTAGATTTCAACTAGAATAGAAAAGTAGGCATAAACTTCTTATAGTATCATCTTAAGCACATGTTCATAAGTTCCTCAATTTGCCTTCAAAACCATGGTGAACACATATATAATAACAAATAAGTAAACACCGTCACCATAAGTGGACCATACCACACAATGCCATACAAGGCTTCATCAACATTTCTATAAAGAATAGAGAAGTAAAAGAGTAGAGGAAATAGACATTCTTACCAACTCCTCAACCTTTGATCCTCATTGATCAATATACCTTGTTTATCAATAATTCATATATATAGAAGTAGCTAAATGTACTTTAAACATATAAGAAACTATGTACAAGTCGCTACATGATTATACTATAACATAATACAACATAACAACATACTAGGAAAGTACAACAACATAGATCATTAGCTAATTTCCCTTCCATTGATTTTAGATCATATTTCATACATATTATAAGCCTAAGGCAGTATCTAAACCTACATTTAACCATATTGAAATCATGATTACATACCTTCAAGATTAAGGTTACAACATAGGCATTTAGGCTTATCGATTTGCTAGAGTATAGGAGAATTTACCAATACTATGAACTCTTTAAAGATTTGATCATCATTCATATTTTATCAACAATACACTCATTAGGCAGTAGATAATTAGATATGACATCAAGATGAAATCATGCTTCCTCTAACCACAATTCAAGATCTATCACACACTTAGATTTTTGACTTCATAGCCTAAAGGAATCTAGATCAATTCATGAAAGCCTTTCTTAATTTGATCATTAAGAATTTATACCTACAAAATTCATCCATTATGTCACCCTAAAACATTAGCTACAACCGTTCATAAATAATCAACATTCTACACAATTGATCTCGCAATCGACTTCAAGGCAACATGTAGAAACATAGGCTATTCATGTTCAAATCTTCATATATTTATCATCATGGAATGATCATCATAAATTCACCATCAATTAATGTAAATAACAATAAACACAAGCAATTCAACGTAAGAGAATCACCATTTAGTCAAGAACAAGCAATAATCACAAAGCCCATGCAAGAGCTAAACCAATTTTGGAGGGAACATGGGTTCATCATTCAATTAGAGTGAAATCACATTCAAATCACTGTATTAACTTCAATTCATCATGATTTAATCATTAAAAACGTTTTGAGAAAGAACCATTGGCTAGATTGAATAAGGAGAACTTTGATCATAAACTTTCTTTGAAAACATTGAGAAGAACTCTGCAAGTGAAAGGTTACTTAGAGATGAAGAATCACCATACGTTTTATTAGTTGAAAACCTATTAAATTTGATGATTCTTCCATGGAAAACCTAGCTTGAATCTGTTCTTGAGCTTCATAAACAATGGTGGTTTCTAGAGAGAGTATTTTGGGAGGGAAAAGGCTTAAAACATGTGGGTTGATTTTAGAATAGGTTGATCACGTTTTTGATTACTTATATACACCCAAAATTACTTAAATAAACACATAATAATCATTTTAGGACGTGGGGTGAATTTTACATTCATCCTTTTATGTTATAGCACGCAGCTGCCAGTTGACAGTGCACCCATGACGATGGCATTGATGGGGCGTCGAGGCTATGACTGTTCGTGCCTGGCCTCTGTCGCCTGACACTTAGCCAAAAATTGGCTTATGAACTGTCCAAGTCATTTGTCCCTATACGAGACCTGATCTACGGGCCATTGGTGGACCAACGATCCGTCGTTGGGTCCGTCAATGGACACTGCCTAGGCATTGTCTTAGGCAGCTTTGGGTCCTTCTTTAGGGGCCTCTTGTGGGGCCCTTTAGAAGTCGTACCCGGAAGTTTCCAATGCGATTATAAACTTAACAAGTTATAGACCTTCCACATAAAATTTCATCCAAAACAAACACCTACAAGACGTCCAAACAGGCCAAGCCCCATCATGACACACGATGAACGTCTTAAGGGCTATCTTTCAAACGCCTTGGACATTCTTGGTCGTTTGACCTCCAAACTTCTTGAAACTTCATATACTATCATTTAACATCATTATAAACCATTTAAAGACTTCATAAACTCATGAATAACACATAATCACATAGAACCACATATGAGGCATTTAGATGACTTAGTTGTCATTTCGGTTGACCCTTGACGTTTGACTTCCAAATCACTTCAAACTTTATACACTGACTATTAACCATATTATAAGTCATTTTAGGACCTTAGAACATTAATATGAACATGTTAGGCTCTAGAAACCCTATCTCATTTTGGGGTCTTACATCTATGTTGAGAGACTTTGTGAGGATGAATCCTCAGATCTTTCTTGGTTCTAAGGTTGGTAAAAATAACCAAGAGTTCCTTGATGGTGTGTACAAAGTGTTGAGTGCTATGGGGGTTACATCTAGGGAGAAGGAAGAATTTTCTGTGTATAAATTGAGGGATGTTTCTCCAATTTGGTACACTCAATGGAGGGATAATAGGTTGGTGGAGTCGGATCCGTTTGAGTGTGAAGAATTTAAGGAAGATTTTCTTTGTAAGAACATTCCCGGTCAGAGGAGGGAAGTTAAGGTGGAGGAGTTTATCAATCTCAATCAAGGGAGTATGAGTGTTGAGGAGTACTCTTTGAAGTTATCTATGTTATCTAGATATGCCCCTTCAATTGTGTCTAATCCAAGTGATGAAATGAGTCATTTTGTGACGGGTGTCATCTAGTGAGGAAGGAATGTCATACAATTATGCTACATGATGATATGACCTTACCTAGACTCATGGTTTATGCACAATCAATTGAAGAGTCTAAACGTAGGAGGATGTCAAGAAATTTGAAAAGAAGTGGTGCAAGTGATCAAGGGAAACCTAGGTTCAAAAAGAGGGTTCAAACTCAAGGTGAACCTAGTGCTCCTAAGGTGAAGTTTGAGAAAGGAGGGGGTTCTCAAAATGGCAAACCTACGTGTGTCACTTGTGGAAAGAAACATTATGGTGAGTGTCTATTGGGTACGGGTAGTTGATTTGGATGTGGAAAATATGGACACAAAGTGAGAGATTGTCCTAATAGAGATGGTAAGAAGGCTGCTCCTAGTGTTCCAAAGGAAGGTTGTAACAACCTGAAAATGACTATGCTAAGTAATGCTTAAACGTACCTAGAATGCATGGATTAGACTGGGTTCACACGGCTTGTTGCGTGTAGAACCAGACCTCAGAACCTATGCACTAGCCAAGCCAACCAACTTGGTGAGTTAGTTGAGCTAGGCAAGGTGAGAACCAACCATGTAGCGCACCAGAATTGAAGAGATTCACCCGGATGAGTTTTACCGGACTTAAAAGGGGTAATCTTAGGTTTGGAGGGTCTAGGGGTAAAATGGTCTTTTCCAATCTAGGGGTCGTATTGTAATTACCCTAAATATTTAATTAATTAATTTAAAGAGGAGGGGCAATTCGGGTAGGGTTTGCCGAAATTGACCCTTTTTCGCAAGTTAGGCTTCACCCGGGTTCGAGCCTTGGTGGAAGCGACATTTAGATGGATTAAATTGATGATTATAATCTGATTTTGTAGGGGCTTGGTGGTCATTTCGCTTACCCTTTGAAAAAAATCAAATTTTTAAACAATTAAGAGAAGTCCTAATTTGACTAAGTCTCCACCTAATCTCCTAATCCTAAGCTAACTCATTCTCACGTCTCTCTCTACTCTCACCTTATTTACACGATCATTCATCAGTAAAAGAAGAGAACATAACAAAAAAAAAAAGTTTATCAAGAACTTGAACGCTCAAACTCAAAAGCAAAATAAGCTTCAAAACGAAAAGCAAAAACCAAGTTCTCTCCGGATTGTGCTTGTGATTTCGGTGGTGAGGCGTTGGCTAAGGTTCAGACTATTCACAATAAAAAAAAATAAGGTTGTCCCCGTTGCATGCCCCTGTCATTAGATCCTTTGAAAGATTCAAGTATGCGTTGTTATGACTTCTGGTAGATGATCTTAGGGCTGGTTGTGATTATGTGTTTGAATGAGTATTCGAAATTATGTAGAAATGAAAGAAGTGTTTCCAAAAATGTGTGATATGTTAACTTGTGGGTGCACGTGTGTACTGTGATTTTGGTCTCGGCTTGAAGCATGAAATTTGACATGTTAAATTGTTGTATTTTACGTGTATGAATATGTTAAAAATGTGATGTTCATATGAGTTCAAAGTTGCTGAATTGAATGATAATTCTTGACTGAAAGTAACCTTGAAAATGCACCTAAAGATCTCCCTAGAAAATACTCGAAATGTCTTAATGTTTACGTGAAAGAGGGTGAGAAAATGGACTGCAAAAAGGTGATCAAATTTACAAAAGTAACCATGAAAGCTCACCTAAAGATGCACTAAATGCTACACGAAAATTGTCGTAAATCTAACATTTAAAAGTTGAGAAAATAGACTGCAAAAAGGATGAACAAATTTCCAGTATTCTGGAAATTTGTTTCGGCCAGCTTACGGTAAAACTTTTGGTTTTTAAAATTTTTGAGGTCAGTGGGAATTTAACCCAAGACCTCACCATATACAAGTAATAAAAAATTAAATAATAAAATTAGGTAAGGGGGATTCGAAATAGGGTAAGGCTCAAGTGAAAAGTTAGGAGAAGAATAAAAAAAAAATGAAGTGAGGCGTGTGGGGTTCGAACCGACAACCTCTTGGATGGGTGAAGGAGAGAGGAGAAAAATGAAATAAAGAAGTAATAAAATGAGGTATGTGGGAATCAAACCCACAACCTCTTGGCCGAATGAGAAAGTAAGGAGAAAATGCAATTAAAAGAATAAGGTGCGGCTGGAGGGGTTCGATCCCACACCCTCTTAGTCTAAACGAATGAATCAAGTAAAGAAAGAAAAATAAAAGAATGTGGGCATGGGGATTCGATCTTGGGTCCCCCAGGACAAAATGTTTAAGACAAAAATCAAGAAAAGAAAGAAAGGAACTGTAGATTTGGGGAATGGATCTCGGGTTCCCCAGCCAAGACTTTTATGTCAACAAAAATTATAAAGAAAACTAACTAAGTGATGTACAAGGGATTTAAAATGGGGTTCCCTTGCCTAATTCTGCATTGACACATAAGTCTTACGTGATTAAATAATTAATGAATGCTGCCTAGAGGAATCAAAATTGAGACCTTGGCATACTTACAAGATGCATAAGTCTTGTACCACATAATCTTGGGTAATATGAATCACTTAAATGAACTATGAATGAAGCCTCATGGCTTGTGTGTGTGGACTCATAAGTCCAGCATACGTTTATAAAGTAAGTGAACCTAAGATGTTATGTGATGAATGATGAGACCTTAGAAGGATTAAGTAAGAGTGTGAAATACACTAAAAGGCCAAGTGCATTGGCATATGATGAAATGAACATTCACGTAAAAAGGGGTGAGTAATTATGAAGGGCAAATGTGCTAAGACTAATGAATGTGGTGACAACATAATAAGAGGCTAATGTGAAATATGAGAGCAATCTCAAATGAGCCTAAGTAAGTGTTACCAAAACGTTCTCACCTATGAGAGTGTAAAGTTAATGAAGAGACCAGTCTCTATGAACACTCTAATGAAAGTATTAAAGTTAATGTATTTTTAATATTAATGATGAGAAGAGAAATCATCTAATGAGCAAGATGCCCTCATGCTAGAAGCCAACTTCTATGATGTATGAGATGAATGTAATGGAACTTTATACTGAGCAGCGATAGGCTAGCTATGAGTGGCGATTCCTTCTTTTGGGAAGGCAGAGGTTCGTGTAATTCTCATGAGATTATACTGTCCGTCCAGACGGGTATGGGTCTCCTTATATCTCCTAGTCTTTGAACCTATGCCGCCAACATAGGGATCTAGCAGGGTTCAATTTCCTATATATGCTAGCATGTTTTGGTTTCACTCTGGCTGGTGATTCCACCTCTTTTCGGTGTGGGGTAGACACAGGATTTCATAGAGCTCACATGATCTATGTCGGTTAAAGTTAAAGTTACCAAAGAAAGAATGAGGCCAGCCTCATGTAATGCACACAATGAAATGAATGATACCAAAGGTGTTTGGGTAGGATAATCAAGAGGTGAACTAGACTTATGTAATGACACTAGGTCATTCTTAGTCATTGCACAGTGAACCCAATGAGAGTCTTAAACTACATCCTAGGTATAGCTAGTGTTTACACTAGCCTATGAATGAAATGAAATGAAGTACGTATGAATGAATGAAGCAGACTCTGTGTTTGCTAAAGAAGGCTCCCTAGTTGAGGTCCCATATGTTGAGCCCTCATTTTGGGAAGTCCCAATGTTAAGTCCATGATTCCAAGGTCTCATGGCATATGAATGAATGATATGAAATATGATATGTACTACATGCAATATGTTATGTGCTATATGCAATATGTTGTGTGCTGCGTGCAATATGATACGTATGATGATGCATGTTACTCTCATGGCATGACTTTCCTAATCCGATTTTGGCAAGTCCACTGACTTGACTTTTTCATAACTCATATCGTTAGGAGAGAGCTATTCTAAATCATGCATGTCCGTGGTGTGTGCTTGCATATACCCATACTTAGTACAAGTGTGTACTAATTCCATACATTTATCTAACTTTAGGTGCAGGTGCAGCTGGATGTTAGAGCTTACGAGTAGACGCAGAATTTATCCGGACGTGGAGCTTTCATCCGGATTTATTAGGCCCTCATGCTTTCGAGGATACTTACTGATTTATTTTAGCGTAGACGTAGGCATGAGCTAGTGGAGTATGTTCCACTAGCGTTTCTTTCATATTTACTTTCAGACGTTGTATTGGTGCCATTTTGGCAACTCTATATTTATGACTATATCTTTCATTTGATTATCTTGATTTAGATGGTTGTTGTGAACGCTTATGAGTTTACGTAGATAGTATTATGCGAGATCAATGTTTTCCAATATAAAGTTTAAGTAAACAAAAGTTCCAAATGTTCTGCTAAAATTAACCTAGATGAAGTAACGACGACGTATGTAGGCTTGTCTGCGACCTTAAAGAGGTCAACGATGCCGGTCTCGTCTGTGGTCTAGATCCCGATCGAGACAAAGGTGCTCCAACAAGGAGGCGTTTCTATGCACTCCCGACTAAAGGAGAGAAGCCGGATGAGAGTGATGATGATGTTGGTAAGTCTTATTTCTCTTGTTGTGATATGAATTCCTTCTAAGTGGGGGAGTATTGTTATAGATGGGATAGAAAGTCCTAGAAGTTGTTTCATGTGCATGGTGTTTGAGTTTGGTTGAAATTGAATTTCATTAACTTCTTGCATTGTGTGTTTTATGAAGCCTTGATGATGTAGTAAAAGTTCTTTCTATGATGTTACCTTTCATATTAGCATGTTTCTATCATGAATTGCCTAAAAGTTGCATTTGTGAAAAATTCGCAAAATTCACTGTAAAGGTACTGTCTGCTCACTGTATAATTTTTGAAAATTTGACTAATTTATTCTTGGGTCTAAAATTATTGTAATGTTGTTAGAACTGATGTATATAAGTATAATAATGAATATAAAATGAGTTGTTGCTATTTGGAATGAAGCATGTTAGTTTTGTAGCATAATGACTTATAGAATTTTATTCTAGTTTTTTGTTGTGTTGTGAATCTCTTGATGTGAAATTGATGTTTATCCTTGGATATGTGTTATATGGTTTGGTTTTGAGCTTTTAGTTGAGTCTCTATTCTTGGAAGTGTTTGGACAGTGTCAAGTGTCATTCGAGGATGAATGTTGTCCAAGTGGGGGAGAATGTAAGATCCCGAAAATGACTTAGGTGAACTAGATCCTAACATGTTGTTAATGATGGTATAATGTCCTAAAATGGTCTATAGTATTGTATAGAGGCAGTATCTAAGAGTTTAGGTGCATTGGAAGTTAAACGTCAAGGGACGACAAAGACGTTCGACGACTAAGTCACCTATGTTCCTCATATGTGGTTCTATTTGTTTATGTGTGATTCATGAGGTTTTAAGGTCCTTAAATGAGTTATTATGGTGCATATAGGCAGTGTGTCAAGTTTTGTGAAGTTTGGAGGTCAAAGGTCTAAGAACGTCCACACGTTCGAAAGATGTGCCTTGAAATGACCTTGTGTGTCTAGGCATGTTTCGTCGAGTTTTACGTGTTCGTTTTGGGTTAAATTCATGAGAGAGGTCCTAAACTCATATAAAATCATTTTTCGTTTGGAAAATTCCGGGAAAACATCCCCAAGGACCATCCAAGGTTCCTTGAGGAAGGACCCAATGTTGGTGCCAAGACTGCCCAAGACAGCCCAAACCACGGAGGTAATCGATGCCCAGTGGGTCAGTCGACGCCCAGTGGGTTGTTATCCATCTGTTGGAACTTAGTATTGGGGGAGAGGAAGCCATGGACAAGCCTCTGTCCTAGACCACGGACAAGCAGGACGGTCCGTTGGTCAAGGGACGGTCCGTAGGTTGGCTTCCGTCTGTAAGCATGTGTTCCTGCGCAGGTTCACTGTTAAGTGAGGGGTGATATCGTAATTTCACCCCACTTAAAAATAAGAGTATTGGAGATTCATAAGGGGTCTTTTGGGTATTTTAAATTTGTATTTAAGCCTTTAACACTTTGAAGATTTCATTCTTCAAAATCAAAACCCCAAAATCCCTTAGAAATTTCTTAAGACTCCATTGAAGCCAAAATTCAAGGAAGAGCTTGGATTGGAGATTTGAGTGGTGATTCTTCATCAATTTTTAGTATTAGCATTGTTGAGGTATGATTATTTATCCTTGAAACGCGTTTCATCAAGGAGCCCAACTTTCAAAGATGTTTTCTAAAGTTTTCAAAGTTGAACTTGACCTATTTCATCATCTACCATGGGTTCTTGCATTAGTGGTATTTAAACATTGATTATGGATTAAATTTTTATTGTATTGATGTTTTTAACCTAAATAACCTATGAACCCATGTAATTGATGAACCCTAGTTTTTTACTACTTTATGGGTTAAGTGATATTGTCTTAATGCTTATGAATTATGGTATAGTTTCTTGTGGGCTATCTAATGATGTAAGAATTACATTCAATTGATATCTAATTGGTCTTAGATTAATAAATCTATATTGAATTGACTTAGATTCATTGAGTATTATGATTTATGCATTGAATTGATGTTCATGGCCATGGGTAAGGGCCTTGTGATATTGAATTGGGTGATTTAGCATTGGATAGAAGGGTTGATGATGGAGTGGTGGTACTCTGCCCTATTTCCCTTTATTTTTTGTTAATTAGACTTCAATTATGTTATAATTGGTTTGGTCCACTTATGGTGGCGGTGTTATGTGAATTGATATGGCCTTGTCGGCGTTATTTTAAGTATTATGATGATCATGGCCTTGTCGGCACTACTTGAAGTGGTATGTTGATTTGTGTAGTTGATTATGTGAAGTATGGTCATATCTACCTATATATATTAAGTAATGTGAAAGTATGTGTTCTTTGTATGTATGTTAGGAAATCATGTAAACTATGACTATGTGCTTGTGTGTGTAGTCTTAGGGTTGAATGCATGATTGTTCCTACTTGGCTCTATGAGTCTATGATAATTATATTTATGATGACATAGTAGTGTATAGGATGACTTTAAGATGATTGTAGTTGTCCTTATGTGATTCTAGAATGACATGTAAAATGTGCTAAGTAAAGTAATGTTGTGTCTTGTCTAGGTTGACTTAAGTGCCCTACTTGATGCATGTATGAATGTGAATATGTGATGTCTTGACTTAGGAAGCTAAAGAGTCTTAGTCTTGAAAGAATGAATGATAGGTGAGACCTTGAATGATGATATGAGGGTCCTTTATGTGAAATCCTGAACCTAGTGGTATGGTTATGAAACTTGAAGTCAAAAGCCATAATGGTACCCTTCATGTAATGAATGATGGACTTAAGTTTGATTGGCTGGAATGGCATCATATCAATCCTTAGGGAAGTCATAATGAGCTTCTTGTCGCCATTGGAAGGTAGCCCTAGTGGACCTTTCTTTGGTAGGGTAAATGTAATTGGGTTATGAACTTGATATGGAACCCTTTTTGTATGAACCTCAATGTGATTTAATCTATGAGAATGAAGGCTAACACCGAGTGAGTATGGTAAGGGAAGTAGTTATAGTTAAATAATGACACTAAATTACAAAGCATGCCCTTCATATTCCTTAACCATGTGCCTACATGGGATATGTCCAAGTTCTACCATTGGCAAGTAGAACAACCTCATCGGAGTAGGATAGAACTCTGGATTCCATGTTTTCTTACCATGGTCTATGTTGGTTATTGCCTATTCTCATCATATGGGATACCTATTAGCATTAGAGAAGTTCTATGAAGTTTAGGTGGTGGAATGGGACGCTATCTAGACATTGCACAATAGGCTTTGAAGGTGTTAGTAAGAGTCCCTAGGTCTTCTCCAAGACCATTACTTGAATGTCCTTTATGTGGTAAGTGTCTCTTAATGAACTAATGAATTAATGACTTATGTTTGAAAGTATTTAAATGCATGAGTACCTAATCTAAAGTGACTTAAGGATTCCTTAGGTAAAGTGTGAAGAGGGCATATGAGATGATCTCTTCATTTCTTATCTATGGAAGTCTTAAGAATGACTCTAGTTAGGGAAGTTGGTTGTTATTTTTGACATGACTTAAACTTAGGAAGTCTTAAGAATTATTTAGGTAACCTTGAAGAGGGGGTATGGGAGTTATATTCTAGGAGAACTTAAGTAAGTCTTTTTGATAGCCTTGGTAAGGAGAATGTCATATCTTATATGTTATGTGTTTGATGTCTTGTAAGTGTGTATGTGTCTCATTATGAGTAATCTTGAGGATTGTTTAGGCACATTTAGAGAGGGTTTATGGTCGGTCTCTATTTGTGTGACTTAATTGAATCTTAGGATAGCTTTTAGTGGGATGATTACATGCTAGAAGAGGTATAAAATGATGAGAAGATACTTCACTGTAACAGTGAAGAATTTCACTGTACAGTGAAGTGAGGTTACTGTAAAGTCACCCTTAAAATGTGTTAAATTGTCTAAATGTTATCTTATGTGTTTCTAAGTTGATAAATGTTGTTGTTATAGTTATATTGTGATATTTAAAAGAAAAAATGCATATTTCCAATAAATGTCCGTTTTCATGATTTTTATGCATTATGCCATACTTAGTACATGTGGTTGTACTAATCCATTCTTTTATCTATCTCTATAGTTGTTGGTAGGTGAGGAGAATTTCGGAAGCAAGACATGGACCGTAGCATCGTTCAAGAGTAGTTGAAGTATGTCCTCAATTGACTAGATGGCATATATATATGTCTTTTATGTCTTTTATTTCGAAGTATTGTAATAGACAAAGTATTTCTATATCCGTAGTTGTGTATGGGCCATGTCTCAAGTATTCTCGTGTCTTAAGTTTGATGAGATTGAGACTTATCATTTCCTATGATTTTATATGAAAGAGTTTTTAAAGACTTATAGAATGTTTTGTGAAAAGTTTTAATTCAGCACAACTTTTCACTATGTATATGCAATGAATGATATGAAAGGGATTGTATAAGACCTCCTTGAGGTCGAGTACGCCGGTTACAATCCGAGATTATTCCCTAACTTCTAGGGTGTGTTCTTGGGATTTGACACTCCTTATGAAGCCTTGTACGGTAGGAGGTGTATATCTCCTATTGGATGGTTTGAGGTTGGTGAATCTTCCCTTCTTGGTCCCGATTTGATCAATAAGACTTTGGAGAAGTTCATATCATAAGGAACCGGTTGCAAACAGCCTATAGTCTGCAAAAGTCTTATGTCGATCATAGGAGAAGAGACCTTGAATTTGAAGAAGGTGATAAGGTGTATTTGAAAATTTCTCCCATGAAAGGGTGGTTAGATTTGGAAAGAAAGGGAATTTAAGTCCTCGTTATGTGGGTCCCTATGAAATCTTGCAAAGTCTTGGTAAAGTTGCATACGAGTTGAAACTTCCTAGTAAACTATCTTCGGTTCATCCGATTTTCCATGTTTCTATGCTTAAGAAGTGTATCGGTAATCCTGAGTCCATTCTTCCTATTGACGGTCTTGGTGTGAAACAGAACCTCTACTATGAGGAGGTTCCAGTTGAAATCATTGGTCGTCAAGGTCTTTGCTAATTAAGGTTATTTGTTCTCCTTAATAATGAATAATAATGAGTTGATTGCATTTGACTTGTGTTGCAAAATTTAGCATAATTAAGGTAAAAAGGTTTTTGCTAAAATGAATTATCATGGAAAAATGCTCTTTTGATTAACTTTCACTTATTTGTGTACTTGGTATGTTGTTGTCTTCATAATGTGATATTGAGAATGTTGATATGTTGAGAAAGGAACTTTGGCATGATTGACTCTTTAATGATATGTTGAGTTCATGTTGTTGTTATGAGAAGGAAATTCCTCATATTGTGACTTTGAGCCATTATGTGTAAAATTGATGTTTTGAGTCATTATGTAAATGCCATATTATTATGTTGAATTAACTTGTAACTCATGTTGATAATGTATATTGTTGGTTGGATTCTAGTCTTGAGTCAATCCTTTCCCTTTAAAAAGTTTAGTGTCATTCGGGGACGAATGTTCCCAAGGGGGGATAATATAACACTCCGAAAAGCAAGACCTAATCTAGAGTCTAACCTTAGTGTTTAAAGGTTTAAATACTGTTTTAAGACCTATAATAATGTTTATAAGTCATCCAAGAAGTTTTAGAGCCAAGACGTCAAAGACCGTCCATGACGTCCAGAAACTAGCTTAATTGAAGTAGTTGATGTCACTATATTTGGGGATGGTTTTGGAGGGGTCAAATGAAGTCTAAAACTTGTAAAAAGAGTTAGATTAGTTATAATGTAGTATAGAGGGTCTAAACGTCCAATAACGATGCCCCAAGGACCACCCGTAGGGTCATGGAGGAGGACCCCAACATGGGTGGGTAGGCTGCCAAAGCAGCCTGCGAGAGTCAACAATCAATGGGCTGTTGTGCGACGCGCAGCCCACACGGACCTCACTGCCTCAAATTATTTTTGGGAAATAAAATTCGTGTTTTCCCCGTGATGCGGAGCCACTTCCCAGATTCGGTAAAAACATTTTTTTTACATTTTGACTTCACAAAAAGACTAATTTAACTGGGGGATGTTTTGGGTAATTTAGAGGGTTATGTAGCCTAAGGGTCATTTTAAGTTATTTTTCACTAATCCAAACCCAATTCCCAAAACAAAACCAAAAGCTCTTACCTCTCTCTACTTTCTCTCTCCCCAATTCCTACATTGAAGAAGGAAGAAAGCTTGAACAAGAAGGTCAATTTGTCTAGGATTTCACTTCAATTTCGTGGATTAATCTTTAATAAGGTATGAGTTCTTTACTCTTGGGACTCCTTTCTCCAAGAGGTCCTCTCAAAGTTTATTTTCTAATTACCCATTTCCATGGGGTTTCCATATCCTAATGGGTTTTCTTCTATAGTTCAAATTGATGATGAATTGTGATTTCCTATGACTAATTAATTATAGATTGTTGATTAATTTATGTTAATTGATAAAATTTCATGTTGATCATGTTCCCTTCCCCACTTTCCCAAATCATGTATCTTGGTTATAAATTGACGGGAATTGAATTATGAATTGATTATTACACTTGTTTTTATCTATTCTAATTCATCTATCGATTGTCTAGGGTAATGTATTATTGGGATTGGATCAAACTCATGATGAACCCTAATTCCCCTAACACTAGGTTATGAATTGATGTTAATTGGGATAGTGATGATGCAATTGACCTAGTTCTTTTATTAATTACTATTGATCGATGTTACGACACCTGTTATTGGATGTAATTGGTTGGTTGATGGTAAGAACATAATGATGGCTTTTGAAGGAGATTTGTTAAGTTTTCATGATCCTAACCGTTACTTCAAGTATGATGGCTTGTGATTGGTGATGTAGTTCAATTGAAGTATACCTTGTGAATAGCCTACATAGGTGTTGGTATGATGTTGAATTGAAATGTCTTGACTATGTGATTGTGAGATTATGCTTCAAAAGAAATGATATAAGGTTGGTGATGACTTGCCTTTGTGCCTTGTTGTGAAATGATGATGATGATATTCTAATGTCACATGTGAGGGTTTCCATGAAAGGAAATTCTCATTCAATACCTATTGAGCTAAATGACTATGATTATACAAGGGATAGACACTATGACCTAAGCTAAGTAATGATTGTTAAATAAAGACATTTCAAAAGGGACTTAGCTTAGCAATGAGTGAACTTGACAATGGGAGGTGTTGAATTCCCATAGAGGAAGATTCACTCTATCGTTCCATTTGAGGTGTTGACTCCCCTATGAGGGACACTCACCCAATGGATTCCCATGAGATGAGGCTCCAATGTCATAGGCATGTAGAGGGTTCATACATATCTCATAGTTATAGGACTATGTTGCCACCATAGGAAGACTAGTTAGTGGATCCACCTAGAAAGCTACGTTTATGTTTGGCTCTACTTTGATCGATAGACCACCTTCCATCGGTATAAGGTTTTAGAACACCGGATTCCACACTTAGCCTTGTGGTCTATGTCGGTTAAGGCAAACGTTCCCGAAAGTATAATGAAGTAATGATGTGAACTCTAGATAGGGTGACTTGAGAGGTTGGCTTAGTCTAGTTAGGGGTATGGGACTCTACCTAGGCATTGCACTAGTTGGATTTGACGAAAGTCCTAGAAGGATGTTCATAGGATATAATAATCTTATAAAGTAAATGTTATGCTTATGTTGACTTTACATGTTGATGATCCTATATGATGTTAGTTTCATTTATGAACATGCTATTGATCTATATTGCTAAATATGATGATGGTTATTATTGATGATATGTTATGTTAAGTTAGGCATTATTTGTGATCCTTTGTTTGGTTTACTTGATTGAGTAAGGTTATGGCGCTTTGCTTGGTCATTGCACTTGTAGGCTAAATGGTGGGTTATGAGTAAGGGTCTTGCTTGTATTATAATGTTATGAACTCTTGTATATGTTGACTTGACTATTACTTGTTTATGTTGGTCTTGTGTTGTACATGGTTTGACTTATTTCTTATGTGAGTATTGTCTTATATGGGTTCTTAATCGTGCATAAGGCTTTTCGAAGTACTTTTGCATGGTTTTGATCAAATGTCCTCTTTAGCATGATTTCACTTATTTTATGTGCATATACCCATACTTAGTACAAGTGTGTACTAACCCATGTTTGATGTTTACTGCAAATGTAGGATACGGCCGTTGATATTAGAGAAGGCTTTGAAGACTACATGGATTATTATCTTCCAAGTTCGGTAGGTCCTCACTTTCTGAGAATGATGCTATTATCTACCTATTGGATGTTGTTTAGTGTTAAAGACACTTAGTTCATTCTCTTTCATTTTGGTACTATAATTGTAAAGCCTATATGTGGCTATAATTGTTGATGTAGAGGCTATACCCAAATTGTGATACTCTTTTCTAGATGGTTTAATATGAGACAATGCTATCGATTTCTTATGAGACTATCTTATACTATGTATGTGCAATAAAAGTAGAAAACTATGTAATCTTCTTATGCGAAGGGTCTATGTATACTTGATATGAATATATTGTGTGTATGTAGAGGTCTATGTAAACCTCAATGTAGAAGTAATCAAAAAGTTTTAAATTTTCCGCATTTTAACCTATGAATGTAATGATGAATGCAAAGAGGCTAGTCTTAGTCCTCAAAGAGGACGCCGACGCTGGTTACATCTAGTGGGTGTTCCCTGGATGTGACTGGATCCACCTAGAAAGCTACGTTTATGTTTGGTTTTACTTTGTCCGGCAGACCACCTTCCATCGGTGTAAGGTTATACAACAACGGAATCCACACTTAGCTCTTGTGGTCTATGTTGGTTAAGGCAAGTGTTCCCTAAACTAAAATTAAGTAATGAAGTACAAATTAACTAGGGTGACTTAAGAGGTTTGAGTTAGCCTAGGTAGGGGTATGGGACTCTACCTATGCCTTGCACTAGTTTGCCTTGAGGGAAGCCTTAGGAGGTTGTTCTTGTGTTCATATAATATAAATGTTAGGATATGTTGACTTTACATGTTAATGGAATTATGTGATGTTGGCTACTCTTATGAACATGTGTTTGGTCTCTATTGCTAAAGTATCATGTTATGCACTCTTAATGATATGCTATGTGGAGTTGGACATTGGTTATGGTGCTTGTGAGGTTTACTTGATATAGTAAGGTTATGGGACTTTGCTTAGTAATTGCACTAGTGGGCTTAATGAGGATTCATGAGTTATGGTCTTGCTTTGTTATGATGTTATGACTTGATAATAGAGTTGTCTTGATTATGTGCTCAAGTATGTTGATATGCATGTGATCCTATACTTAGTACAAGTGATGTGCTAACCCCATTTCTCCCTTTTCCCCCAACATTTTAGGTTCCGGTCATTGAAGGGCTTGTGATGACTTTTGAAGGAAGACGTGGAATTATCACTCTGCAAGTTGGGTAGGTCCTCACCTTCCGAGGGCAATGCCACTATCAATCTATTGATATTGTTCTCGTTATAAGACTTCTAGTTCTTTTCTTTTCATTTTAGTACTAAAGATTGTATAGCCTATATGTGGCTTTATTGTATTGATGTATGGTCTATGCCCAATTGTTATGCTCTTGTTTAGATGGTTATGAGATGAGACATTCGTTTTAAGACTATGTTATATCTTATATATATATGTGCAATAAAAGTAGAAGACTATGTAATCTTCTTATACGAAGGGTCTATGTATACTCGATATGAATATATGATGTGTATGCGAGAGGTATATGTAAACCTCATGATAGATAGAATAAAAGTTCTATATTTTCCGCATTTTAAACCTATGAATGTAATGATGTAAACTAAGAGACTAATCTTAGTCCTCTTCGAGGCCGCCGCCGCCGTTTACGTCTAGGGGGTGCTCCCCAGATGTGACAAACTTGGTATCCGAGCATGAGGTTGAATATATTTAGAGTCGATGTCTCACTCAACCACGTCTATGTAGATTCTTACTCAAAATTGTGAAGCGGGCCACACTTAAGAATAGGAAACAATATGATGCTTAAGAAACTCTCATTTTCTTGGAAATCCAATATCGTGCCTCTAGAGTCTTGACTCTATGTGCCCTTAGAATCTAATCCTTTTATTGTGATTATAGGCAATGAATACTCAAAGAACAACCGCTCGAAGACTTGATAAAGATATTTCCAATGCGGGAGTTCCTCCCCGGGGCAATCAAGTCCCTCCTCTTGAAGAAGTTGCTAATGATGATCAAGCCCTGGTCAATCCTCCACCTTTGACAGATGGTGACATAAGGGCAACCTTTCTCCTTCAAGATGTTACACTCAATTCAACACATTCATCCAATAATAAAATCACCATCATCATATAATAGTGAATTAAGCAATAACATATTCAATTCCAACAACCCTAATCATCTACAAGTCCAATTCATAGTTAAGGTTAGGGAAAAGGGTTCATTCATGGATCTTTTTGAGAAACTAGGTCAAAGACTAAGAACTACAACAATAAAACATTAAACAATCATAATATATCATTATAAACCAAATGAATAAAACATTAAATCATTTTGAAAGACAATCCATTGGATGAAAACCATGAATTTAGACATCTTTGGAAACCAATTTTGAAGAGACTTTTGGGGAAAGAGATCTCAAAAGTTAATAGTTTCCATACCTTAACAATCCTTGAAGAATGATGGAACAAATCTTGAGTCTTGAATCACTAAAGAAGCTTGAACCATGGTGTTCAGTGGGGGGTTAGAGAGAGAAAGTAGAGAGAAATGGGAGTGATTTGGGTTTGGGAAATAATGAGGTGTTCAGTTAGTTCAATGAAGTCTAACACCGTTATAGTCCCCAACAAACTTAATTAACCACCAATTAATCCTAATTAATTCATTAACTAATTAACTAATTATCCTAACTGAAGTAAGAATTGGACGGTGAACTCGAGTCCAAAACGATGACTCCATATCAATTGTCCGTCGAACAAACCACGGGCCATAGTTGTAGTCCGTAGTTTTGGACAGAGACATTGTTTTGAGCCCTTTTTGGAATATGTCTAAGTCCTTAACTACGAGCACCATCGACAGGCCATTGACCCATTGATGACTCGTCGTTTCGTTCGTCGTTTGCCCATTGTCAATTAACAGCTTTTAGGGTCAAATGTTAAGTTCCACTTCAAGGACCCTTAGGGTGGTACTAGGGGAGTCATACCTAGACTTTTCGACCCTAAACACACTCTAATATGTATTCCCAACCTTTTCACCAAATTTGACTTCAATCCGACTCTTTACCCCTTGAAACACTCCAAGGCACACTAGCTCAATTTCACTAGTCTCCGGACGTCGTGGTCGTTTCTTGACTGTCACACTTCCTAATTGAGTTTATTATCTTAGTTTAGGCTTAGAAACACTGTTTAAATACTTATTTCATTAAGTGAAGCTCTAGAGTAAGTCGTGGACCTTCAGGAGTGTTACAAATTTTATCAGAACAATATATAATACCACAACCCTAGCTAACTCACATAGAGTATGCTTGCAATAGTGTCCTCACCTAATTGACTATGATATAGTCAGATCATTTAAAGATGAATAATGTGTAATAAAATATAATACTATTGTAACTTTAGGAAATAAAGTGCTAACTTAATAACTTCATAACTACCTTGATTGTGAAAATTCAGTACCACACTCACAGCTCACAGTACAATTTACTTCAACCACTTTAATTTTACATCATTGCTCCATCCTTAAGGACATCCTTGTCCACAAGAAAGAACCATGAAAACCTAATATATATAACTAGAAAATATTTTCATGTAGCTTGATCTTTTGACATATCCTTTCCAATAGATAAGAACCTGAGCCACTGCCTTATTACCCTTCAGAATCATTCCTTTTTCTTTAATGCTTTGGCTCCATATAAAAGGAACTTTCTATGTCAATGATTGGTGGATAATGGTTAGGGACTGGTTCTTTATGGCATAACATCAAATGAGACATATGTTAGTGAGATGGATAGCCACATGAGCCTGTAGAAATAACTTATATGCAATTGATCCAAACTTTTTCAAGATTTGATAGGTGCGTTAAAAAAATTTGCTAGCTTCTTGAATGCTTGTTAAGAAAATATCACCTATTTATATATTTGAATCTTCAAATACACCTAATACCCTTCAATTGCCTATCACTTCTATGCTTCTTAGACAAAGATTGCATCCAATGATGAGCTCTATGTAGATGGAAATTTAGAAGTTGAGCTTTGAATCTTATGATAATCAGACTCTTACCGATATCTTCCCCTTCCCTTGGTTGATATGGTAGAAACATAGATATAGCTTGACCATATAATTCTTCATAAGGGGTTATTTGTATAGCTTATTGGTAGGTGGATTTATACAACATTCTTTCATGTGGCCAAGTATAAAGCACAATAATGTTGACTATGTGAGTAATAGCACCTTAAATAAGTCTCCAATGTCATATTAAGGATTTCACTTTGACAATTTGTTTGTGGATGATAAGCTGAAGTTGTGGTTAATGTAACTACTTGTAATGAAACTAGTTCTTGTGAAAACCTTCACAAATATGGGATCCCTATCAATCACAATATTTTTTGGCATACCATAGAGTTTGAACACCTAGTCCATGAATATCTAATCCACAAAAAAAATAATGTAAGAGTGACTGAGTACCATAAAATAACAATACATGGTTAGCTCTTCTACCACCATAAGGATGGTTGTTTTTCACTTTAAAATTTAGAAGCTCATCGATGAAGTTTATATTTATGCAACATCATGAGGTTTTGGGAATAACCAAATATTGTAAGAGGCCATGTGTTTTTAAGGGATCATACATACTTCTATTTTTTGACAAATTGAGCACTTCCGAACATATTCATTCACACCTTACATGAGATTCTTCCAATAGAAAATAGTAGCTAGCCTTCTGTACATATTCTTTATTAGTGTTACACCTCAGAAATCTAAGGACCTAGGTTAGAGTCTCACCTAGTGTCTAAGGCTTTAAAACAATGTTTCTAGGCCTAAATAAAGGTAATTAAATTGATTAGGAAGTATTGAAGCCTAAACTTCAAGAAATGACCACGACGTCTGGGGACTAGTAAAAGTGACCTAGAGTGTGTTTAGGTGTTTCAAGTGGTTTTAAGAGTCATATAAAAGCCAAAATAGGTGAAAAGTCTTAAAGTACACCTTAGAGTGTGTTTAGGGTCGAAACGTGCGGGTACGACTCCCCAAGGACCTCCCTAAGGGCCCTTGAGGAGGACCTAAACAATTGACCCTAAAAGCTATCAAAAGACAGTGTGCATCCACAAAAGGAACGACGAGACATCAATAGAACGACGCTCCGTCGTTGGTGGCCATTAGTACACACTTAGACATTTTCTCCAAATCCTCCCAAAATGCCGCGTCTTTCCCAAAACTTGTTTGGCCAGTACGGTCCGTGGCATAGTTGATGGGGCGTTGATGGGGAGTTGTCGTTTGTCCCCTAGTTCACTACCTCAAAATGGATTAATTAGGGGGTTTTAGGTAATTAATTAATTAATTAATTTACACTTAGGGACGGTTATAATTAATTATTTTAGTACTATAAAAGGGTTCTAAGTGATTAAACTAACCTAACACTCCATAAATCCTAAAACCCAAATAACTCCCATTCTCTCTAGTTTCTCTTACTACTCCAAAGAACACCATTGACGAACAATGGCAAGTTCATCCTAGGGCTCAAAGATCAAGACGTTCATGGATCATTCTTCTAGGATTCTCAAGGTATGGAGGCTATTCATTCTTGGGATATTTTTCCCCAAGAGTCTCTTCAAAGATTTGATTTCAATGTTCATTAGAAAACCTTGTTTTCATCCAATTTCGTGGGTCTACTTTCTAGACGAAATTGTGTAGTCTTAATTAAATTATTATTGGTTATTTATGTATATTTGTGTGTGTTTTGATGTATCCCTTAAAGATTTGATCTAAATCTCTATAAGGACCCATGAATACTCTTCTTCTCTTAACCCTAACTTGTGATTTAGGTTGGTTTGTGATTGAGGGATATGAAACTGAATTTAGTTTTGTATAGTTTACTATTGTATGATGATGGTGATTGATTTATTTGTTAAATATCATTGAATTTACGATACGATCTTGGATGAATTCTGGGAAGCCATTGGCAAGACTTTTAAGACCTTGAATACTTTACTTCAATTATTATTGTTCTATTCTTGATGTTGTTGTTCAATTGAAATACAAATATGTGATTATTATAGGAATATGAAGAGATTATGAATATGATAGCATGATATGATTGTCATGGATTGTCAGATGATTATAGGTGTGTTATGATGACGGATTGAAGGTGATTCCTATATGCATCTTATTACCATGATTATGATGTAATGTTTTCACTTAATGTTGGGTTGTGATGAAATGAAGTTCTCATTATATAACCTAAGATCTATGATCATGTTATACACGGGTTTAGTCTCCTAAGACCTATGATATAAGCTAATGTTAAGAAAGACTCTAAGATACTTCAAAAAAGGAATATGTAGCTTAGAACCAAGTGAACTTGACAATGAGAGGTGTCTCTTCCTATGAAGAAGGTAGGTTCACCAAGTGTCTCATGAGATTGAAACTACAATGCCAATTAGCATAAAGAGAATTTCTAGAAACAATCTCCTAGTTAACTAATTATGTGCCCCCACAGGAAAATATAGCTAGTAGATCAACATAGACGCTATTATGATGTATATGTCCTACCTTGGAAAGTAGGATGCCCTCATTTTTGTGTGAGGAATTGACACCAGATTCCATGTTTAGCTCACATGGTCTATTGTCGGTAATGGTGAAGTTTTCCGAAAGTAAAATGACTGAATGAAAGAAAGTATAAAGAGACATAATAACTAGGATGACTTGATAGGTGCACTAGTGTAGGTAAGGGAATGAGACTTTACCTATACATTGCATATGTAGACCTTGAGGTAATTCCTAGGGTGGTTTCTTTGTATACCTATGTTATGAATGAAATGCTTAAATATTGATTTTATATAATGTTGGTCTCACATGATGTTGCATTCACTTGATATACATGTTGTTGGTCTAGATTTGATATGTAGAGATTATGTACACTTTTTATGATGATATATGATGTAAGGGAAATGCTTGTGGTTTATTTACTAGTTGATAGTTTATGTGGACTTATGGGGCTTCACATAGATATTGCACTAGTTTATTTGAATTGGGATTGTAGGTAAGGTCTTGTAAGGTATTGATGAAATATACTCTACACATGAAATGTTGATTATGTCTTTACTATGATGTACTCTTGAAAATGAATATGAATATGGTTCATTGTTGTTATATTATGGATTTGTATATGCTTGGATGTGCATAAAGGCTTTAAAAGTGACTTAGCATGCTTTGAAAAAAATGTGTTTTGTAGCATGTTTCTAAATGTTTTACTTGCATATGTCTTCATACTTGGTAGATGTAAATTGTACTAACACATATTCTCTCTATTTCTACAATAATGTAGGTTCGGGCCATTGAAGTGTTTCAAGGTCAAAATTCAAGAATCTTGGATAGATCTCCAGGTTTGTGAGTCCTGAAGTCTGAGGTCGAAACCTACCATTCTAGTTATTACTATTTGATTAGTCTAAAAGACAATATTCATTTTATTATCTCTTGAGACTATTATTGTAAGTTCTATATGATACATATTTTAATAATGTAAGGGTCATGTCCAAATCTTGTATTCCTATGTTAGATGGTTATGTGTGAGAGAATGGTATACTATCTAAACTTCATATGTAAAGATTTTAATTTTCCGCATTTTTATTGACCTATAAAATGCAATGATGTATGCTAAGGGCTTGTTTTAGGCCTCTAAGAGTGTAACACCCTGGAAATTACTACGACTTAGGCTACAACCCCACCTATTAAATAATGGTTAAATTTGATGTTTCCAGACCTACATCAATTTATAAACTTGATTTAAAAGTATTAGAATCTAAACTTCAAGGGACGACCATGACGTCCGGAAACTAGCAAAATTAAACTAGTAGGCGTCCTTATGTTTTGTGAATATTTGGGAGTGTTGTATGAAGTCTAAAACTTGTAAAAATACTTTACATAGGTAAAATAATGGCTATAGGGTCACAATGTCCAGTTACGACTCCCTAAGGACCACCCGAAGGGTCCTTCTTGAGAACCCAAGCATTGGCAGGGAGGCTTTCAAAGCAGCCTGCCTAACAGCCAAGATTTGGAAGTGGTGGCGTATCACGCAACCAAAACTCAACAGGAAAAAATTGCCTCAAGACGCAGGGCTGTGATGAAACTCACTACCTCAAATTGGATTCTAGAAAAAATAATTTCGAAGTGACCCTGCGACGCGCAGCCATGTCCCAGATTTGATCGCGACATTTTTAAGTCAAATTGACTTCACAAAAATGTTTAATTAAGTGAGTGGTCTTTTGGGTATTTTAGGGGAGGGTTACATATTGATTTAGGGTCAATTTTAATTCAGTTTTACCCACCCAAATGGATTCCTCAAATTGAAATCAAAATCACTCTCACTTCTCTCTAAATTCTCTCTCTACCCAACCTCCATTGAAGAAGCATTGAAGCTTGAAGAAAAAGACCAAATCCCCCTAGTTTTCTACTAAAATTCGTGGCTTTATCATATTTAAGGTATGATTTATTTCACTCTTGGGATTCTTTTCCCCAAGAGGTCCCTTCAAAGAAGGTTTTCAAACTTCCCCAAATCTAGGGTTTTTCTCAATACATGGGTCTTCTTTGAAAAATGAAATTTGGAATCAATTGTTGTGAATTATGATCAATTAATGTTGTTTAAGTATATAATTATGGTTAATTATTTTTATTTACTCAAGATTCCCATGGATCTAAGTTCTTCCATAATTTCATGAAAACCTTGAATTGATATGCTGAATTGTGAAGATGTTGAACATTTTATTTGGTTGTATTGGTGTTATTATAGAATTGCTTCATGAAATACCTTAGTTTATGTATTGATTATGCATTCTTGGGATATTGAAGAATGATATCCCATGAGTAAAAGAAGGTATAAATGTTGAGTCTTTCTTGAAGTCAATTATGTAAGATGAATTATTTTGATAGTAATGATGTTGTAGCTAATATGTTGTTGTGTTGTTGATGGAAAGTTTCCCTCATCCTTATCCTTGTACTCTTGAATTAGCTATGAAGTAGGAATGTATGTTATGTTGTGGTAGTCATATGATTGAAAGGTTGTTCTCATGATTATAATGAAATGGTTAAAGTGTTTCTATAGTGAAAGGATTGTTCTCACTTGTGATCACCTATGAGCTATTATGATAAGATGTTTACATAGGGGTCTAGAAGATACTAATGTGAAATTGTATCATGAGTAAATATGATTACTGAAGGGAATAGATGCTTAGTACCTAAATGCATGTAAATGAGATGGGGGTCTCACGTTTAGTAAGTTTGGCTCCCCACATGGGTTCCTTATATTTAGTTAGTCTGGATTCCCAATGTATGTGTAGTCTCATGAGATGGAAACCCTCACGTTCAACATGTTAAGTTTTCTAGTAACAATCTCCTTGACCCTTAACTATGTGCCCACATAGGACTCTAGCTTAGTGGATCCACCTAGATATATATGTATGAAATGTTACACCTTAGGCAAGTGTTAACCCTCTCTTTAGGTGTTGGAGTAGAAAACCGTATTCCATGTAGACCACATGGTCTAATGTTGATTATTGCAACCTCTTTCCCTAATGCAAAAGTAAATGAATAAAGGAAAAATATGAACTCTCATTTGGGGGTTTTGTTTCTACACAGTGTGAGGGAGGTTATGGATCTTTTCTTACACATTGCACTTGTGGGATCCTAAGGGATGGTGTAACAACCCGAAAATAACTATGTGAAGTAATGCCTAAACGTACCTATAATGCCTAGATTATACCAGGTTCACATGGCTTGATGCGCGTGGAACCAGACCTCAGAACCCATGTACCAGCCAAGCCAACCAACTTGGTGAGTTGGTTGAGCTAGGCAAGGTTGGGTCCAGCCATGTAGGGCACCTGAATATTAAGATTCACCCGGATGAGTCTTAACCGAACTTGAAAAGGGTAATCTTAGGTTTGGATGGTCTAGTGGTAAAATGGTCTTTTCCAGGCAAAGGGTAGTATTGTAATTACCCCAAATTTTTAATCAATTAATTAATTAATGTGAATAATGGACAATTTGGGTAGGGTTGACCCGAAGTTGACCCTTTTCGCGAGTGGAGCTTCACCCGGGTTCGATCCTTGGTGGAAGCAATGTTAAATTGAATTAATTAATATTAATTATCTGATTTAAGTAAGGGCATGATGAGTCATTTCACCTAAACCTTAAAAAAAATCAGATTTTTAATTAATAAATAACAAGGAGTCCTAGTTTGATTAAGTCTTCAACTAAAACTCCTACACTTACTCTCATCTCTCTCCACTCTCATTCTCACGACTTTCTCCACTCTCTTCTCACGTTATTTATCAGCAAAAAGAACAAAAAAATCAAAGTTCATCACTTGAAGAACTTGCACACAAAAACACAAAAGAAAAACTAAACTAAAACCGAAAAGCAAAAGCACCTTTCAAACGGTTTGCGCGTGAGTTTTGTTGGAGAAGAATTTGTTTTTCGTGAGAGTTGGCAGCACTTGAGATCAGATTTGAAAGGTGTTAAACGACAAGAAAAGGTATGGTTTTCTTTCTCTTGGTCCCTTTCCCAAGAGACCCCTAGGATTCAGTCGAATTCTATTCCGAAAACTAGGAATGTTTCCTGTTGCATGTCCCTGTCACTAGCTCCCATCGAATTTGTAGGTTGGTTATGTTTTGCTGGTAGAATTTAGGGATGTGATGTGTTTTCGTGATGATTATGTTCAATTATGTATGTTCGGATTTATTTGAGTAATAAGCATGCTTTCTAAAACTATGTGTTAAATGTGTGTGTGCGCATTGTGTATGCCGTGGCTTTGGTCATGGGTTGAAGTGTGCAATATGCATGTTAAATTCTTGTGTTTTGTATGCAATTACTTGAAGTAAATCGTGATGTTCATAAGTGGTGTAATGTTGCTGAATTGAGTGAAAATCTTGATTAAATGTAACCACGAAAATGCACAAAATAAACGTACGAAATGTCCAATGAATTGTCCAAAAATCTAACGTATAAAATGTTGAGGAAATGGACTCGAAAGTGTGATCAAATTTCCAGATTTGCTGGAAATTTGGTTCGGCCAGGATACTGGAAAAATTTTGAGTTTTAAAAACAAATTAAAATGTATGAGGTCATTAGGGATTGAACCAAAGACCTCACCATATGCACGCTATAAAGAAATTCAATAATAAAAATGAGGTAAGGGGGATTCGGAATGGGGTAAGGCTCAAGTGAAGAGTTAGGAGGAAAATGAAAGAAAAATAAAATAAGTGGTGTGGGGATCGAACCCACAACCTCTCAGATAGACAAGGAAGTTAGGAGAAAAATTAAATAAAATAAAAATGAGGGTGTGGGGGATCGATCCCACATCCTCTTGGTCTAAAATAGAAATGTAAAGGAGAGAAAAGTAAGAAAAGAAATGTAGGCGTTGGGATTCGAACTTGGGTCCCCAAGCTAAAATTTTAAATCAAAATTTAATATAAGACTAAGTGTTGCTCAAGGGATTTGAAATCGATTTCCCTTACCCAATTCCATATTGATGTATAAGTCTTACGTGAATAAATACTTAATGAAAGGTGCCTATAGGAATTGAAATCGAGACCTTGGCATACTTACAAGATGCATAAGTCTTGTACCACATAATCTTGGGTAATTATGAGTCACTTAGACGAATTATGAACGAAGCCTCATGGCTTGTAAGTATGGGTTCATAAGTGCAGCGTACGTTTAAAAATAAATGAACCTAAGATGTATGTGATGAAATGATGTGATCCCCGGAGGGTTAAGTAAGAATGTGAAACACACTAAAAGGCCAAGTGCATTGGCATATGACGAAATGAACATTCACGTAATAAGGTGAGTAATTATGTTATACTATGATGCTAATGAAAATAGTGACAACATGATAAGAGGCTAGTGCAAGTGAGACAAGCTGCATCTACGCCTAAAAATCAATGTCACTAATGAAATTTCTAAGAGAGTATATTTATACTAAACGATGAATAAATCAAGAAAGAGTGGCTACATGAGGATAGGCTAGTACAAGTGAGACAAGGTGTATCTATGCCTAGAATCAATGTCCCTCAAAGTAAATTCCAAGAGAGCATATGTATGTTATACGATGAACAAATAATGAAAGGTGAGTAAAGATGAAATGAAAAGATGTTAAGAAAGAACAGGGTGGCATCACAATATGAGGCTAGTGCAAGTGACACAAGTTGTACCTACGCCAATATAAGGTCACCAAAAGTACTCACATAAGAGAGTGTTAAATATTAAGAGACAAGTCTCAATCACACTCTATCTGTAAGTGTAAGGACAATTCACACTTAATACATAAAGAAGAGATGATAAATCATCTAATGAGCTATGACTAACTCATGCTAGAAGCAAGCTTCGATGATTATGAGTTGAATGTAAACAGATACTTTAAACGGAGCACCGATAGGCTAGCTATGAGTGGTAATCTACTAATTTAAATAAAACAAATTAAATCATTGCTACCACCAAGGTTCGAACCCGTGTGGAGCAAAATTTTGCTAAAAGGGCAATTTCGGCCCTCTCTACCCAAAATGCCCCTCCACCTTATTAATTAAATAATTAATTACATATTTAGGGTAATTACGATACTACCCTTAGCCTAGAAAAAGACCATTTTACCCCTAGACCCTCCAAACTTAAGATTTCCCCTTTGTAAGTCCGGTAAAGACTCATCCGAGTAAATCTTCATATTCGGGAGCCCTACATGGCTGTACCCAATCTTTCCTAGCTCAACTAACTCCCCAAGTTAGTTGGATTGGCTATTGCAAGGATTAAGAGGTCTGGTTCTACGCGCATCAATTCGTGTGAACCCGATCTAATCATAGTCATTCTAGACACATTAAGCATTACTTAGCATATCCATTTTTAGGGTTGTTACATTATCCCCCCCTTAGGAACATTCGTCCCCGAATGACACTACTCTTTACTAGCAATGAGTAAGTCATCTATAGAATGTATGCATACATAGGTAATTCAATGTTCCTCATTGGTGTATATCTGATTCACATATTAGCATGATGGGGCACATTCTTGAAACCTACTAATATCTTCACATTATTAGACTAAGGAACTCTTTCCTAAACTAGTCTCATCAAAGCATACAACATAAGTAAACATATAAGTCATACAATTCAACAACCAACATGATGACTCAAACATATTAACCTCATACTAGTAAATAAACACCATACACAGTCAAATACATGGAAGACTAATTAAGGCTACGCACCCAAGACTTCACCAGAATTGTCTTCCCCTGCACCCCTAGACTTGAGTGCGAAGAATCGTTGCCTCCTTGGAGACTCTTCCCTTGAACCGTTCGGCTGAACTTTCTCCTTACCTTTTTCTTGACCTCTCATATACGGACAATTCTTCATCATGTGACCCGTTGCTACAACTGTAACAAGCATTAGAGCCCTTCTTACACTCTTTTCCATGCTGTTTGCCACACTTACTACAAGGTGTCCTCTACTGAGGTGTACCTACTTCATTGTTTCTCTTAACTATGGGCTATAAATCCCTATCATAGCGACCCTTGGATGAACTTGACTCCCCTTGGTGGGAGATTCCCTTCTTAAACCTGGGCTTATCCCTGATTTCAGTACTATTCTTCCTTGAAAAATTCTTCTCAGCTTGCCTTGACCTGTTCCATGCCCTAGTATACTTCATCTTCCTGCTTTCCTCCACTTGTTGGACATGGACCATAAGCCTGGAAAGGCCCATGCTGGCATGCAGCATAGCTGCCCTACACTTCTCCTCGAGATTCTCAGCAATCGTAGATCCAGTGTAAACGGGAGGATTCATCCTCGTGAAGTCCCTTAAGCTACTAGCCATGGTGCTGGCAGGCGGGTTCTTCATGGGAACACCTTGTTGCTCTGCCTGGGCTGTCATAGCCTGAGCTTGTAAGGTGATGTCTTGGTCCATCTGTACCAGGGTTGTCCTTCCTTCTCCATCAGTCAACCCAGTTGGGTTAACAGGCATCTCCATTTCAGCAGCTGGGGCCTGGGGAAGAACTTGGTTGCCCCCAGCACCTGCTTCTCCTCTTCCCAACCAGCGTTCCTCCTTGTGTTCATTTTCTGAAAAAGTAGAATTGATTTTAGATACGCTCATAACACCAAGGAATCAAACATTAGAGAAGGCACGATAAGATCAGAAGAAGGGAATTTTCCTACACATCATGCAGTCTCTAATTCAGGATAGTGGTGCACTTCACTACCATGACTTAGAAACTACTCGATGTGGTTGATGTGAACTTATTATCCTCGTAATTTAACCTAGGGCTCTGATGCCAACTTTGTCACGACTGGAATCTAGACCCCAGACGAGACCGGCATCGTTGACCTCTGAGATGTCGCAGACAAGCCTACATACATCATTCTTACTTCACCTAGGTTAATTTTAGCGGAAAATTTGAAATTTTTGTTGTCTTATTTCATGCTAAATATTTTTAAACTTAACATCATGGGCGTTCACAAATCGACCATCTAATATAGAGATAATCAAATGAAAGAAACAGTGCAATACTGAATAAATGTATAATTGCCAAAATGGCACCAATACAATGTCTGAAATAAAAATGGAAAGAAACACTAGTGGAACATGCTCCACTAGCTAAAGCCTACATCTAAGCTAGATAATAACGGTAGACATCCTCGAAAGCATGAGGGCCTACCAAGTCCGGATGAAAGCTCCACGTCCGGATAGCTGCAACGTTAACCTGTAAGCTCTAGAGTTCACTTGTGCCTGCACCTAAAAATATAGAGTTGTATGGGATTAGTACACACTTGTACTAAGTATGGGTATATGCAAGCACACACCAAGGACATGCATGAGTAAGAATAGCTCTTTCCTAACAACATGATTATGGAAATTCAAGTCAGTGGACTTGCTAAATTGGGATTAGGAAAGTTAGTGAACTTTCCAAATTTGGATTAGGAAAGTCAGTGAGCTTTCCAAATTTTGATTAGGAAAGTTAGTGAGCTTTCCAAATTAGGATAAGGAAAGTCATGCCATGAGAGTAACATGTTGTAGACAATAAAATTCTCGTCGAGAAAACAATAATCAAGAACGGAAAATTATAGCAACAATTGTTTTATTATTTCAAGTGCGAGTGTTACAATCTCTATGATTCCTCTGAATTTGCCTTTTCAAATATAAATTCAATGGCTTTAAATCTTGTTCTTGAATCTCTAACGAACTTGAACTTGAACTTGAACTTTATCTTGATCTTGACTTCTAATTAAATCCAAGGTCTTCGAGCTTAATCTTGAATCTGGTGGTCTTGATCTTGATCGTTCTTCAAACTTGAATGCTTGAATCTTTAAACTTGTAGAGAAATCCGCGGCTTTTGATCAACGATCTTCTCTAGCTTCTTGTTAAAATTATTGGTCCCTTTTCTGAATTATGAGACCCTTATTTATAGTTTTAGAATAGAGGAGTTGCGATTGGAACACGACTCCCTTCGACCAATCAGATTTAAGTGAAATATCACATGGGCTTTATGGAGCGGTCTTTAATTAAATTCATATTTATCTGAATTTAAATAGTTAAATCAATTATATTAATCCATAATATTTATTTGGATTAATATATTTATTAATTTAATATAATTAAGATTATTTAATAAATTTATATTTGAATAAATTTTAAATGATTACAAATGCCCCCTGCTTCAAGTCATGTCGGAAGTATTCTTAAAGACGAGACTTGAAGTATTGATTTAACATTATCATGATATTATGAGGAAATATTGACTCAATATTATGATATTATTATTATTATATCATAATAATCTCTACATGTAGAGAAAACCATCATTAACTGTCACATGATACATGTTAAGAGTGGGCTTCAATTTCCGCAAAAGTTTGAATTTTGTCCTTTAATCTTATTGACCAAAGTCAACTAGAAATGAAATGATTCACTAATTTTTTCTAGTCACATACGATTTCCAGTAGTCATACAAGTCAAATCCTATTAGGAGTCCTTTAGTTACATGACTTCTAATTTGACTCCAATTAGAACTTGGAATGTTCTATATAATTTATGTTGAAATCCATTTAAATTCAAATTCTAGTTGAACTAGAAATTGTATTCCTACTCAACTTCAAATTCATATATCTTTTCTATTGTTCTAGTAAAAAAGAATTTGTAATTGGACTAGGAAAAGATTTATTCCCATCACATGACATCTACAAATAGATGCATTGTATCCACAATTTTTTTCAATTACGAATTGTGAGCTACAATAATTGAAGGTAATTTTCCACCCTTTTTCTGATTTTCGTCACTTTCTCTACAGCTTGACGCGTCTGTCGTAGAAAATTCATATCTCATTGAAGAAAAATCAAAATCATTAACGGTTTGATTTCCTGAAACTAGACTTCTCGATATCTAACATATAAAAAATTCGGAATTTAATACATTCCGAATCTTTTTCGATGATTTTTTGAAGTTAGCTCTAGATTCTGTCATGCTGAAAATTCCAGAGTTGTGCGAATTTAATAAAACTCTCGTCTCTTGATGTAGGAACGACGAACTCACGATCCGTTTGATTATTTAGAATCTATACACAAAGGTTTTCAAAGTGTCCAAAATTTAAAATTTAATACCTTAAGAATCATTCTAAATGATTTTTTTGAAATTAACTTTAAATTCTGTCATGTTTAAAATTTCAGATTTGTGTGGCTTCACTAAAAGTTTTGTGTCTTGATGTAGGAACGAAGAAATCACAAGCCGCTTGATTATTTCGAATCTACCCACAAAGGTCTTCAGTTTGTCCAAAAGTCAAAATTTAATATCTTTAGAATCTTTCTAGATGATTTTTTGAAGTTAACTTTAAACTCTGCTATGCTGAAAATTTCAGATTTTTGTTGCCTCACAAAATATTTAATATCTCAATCTCAGAACATCGTCGCAAAAATGATTGTGATGGCTTGAAATCTTACTTCAAAGGCTTAGTTATCACCATGAAAATATTGTCTTAAGTCTAAACTAGTTAGCTTAGCATGACTTTCAAGTCTCAAACGTCTCGACAGGTAACAATTCCTCCTCTACTTTTTTTTGTGTGTTGTCATCCCCCATTTTTGTAGGTAGGCTTCAAAGGACGATCCATGGAGAAGTTAGTCTTATGACTCAAAGGGATGAGTACTCATTCCCACCTTAAGAAAGGTAACTTCATGGCATTCTTAAGGCGAAAGCGGATAGATGTAAATCCCCGCCTTAAGAAAGGTAACTTCATGGTAATCTTAAGGCAAAAGCGGATAGATGTTAATCCCCGCCTTAAGAAAGGTAACTTTATGGTATTCTTAAGGCGAAAGCGGATAGATGTAAATCCCCGCCTTAAGAAAGGTTACTTCATGGTAATCTTAAGTCCAAAGCGGATAAATGTAAATCCCCGCCTTAAGAAAGGTAACTTCATGGTATTCTTAAGGCGAAAGCGGATAGATGTAAATCCCCGCCTTAAGAAAGGTATCTTTTTGGTATTCTTAAGGCGAAAGCGGATAGATGTAAATCCCCGCGTTAAGAAAGGTAACTTCATGGTATTCTTAAGGCGAAAGCCGATAGATGTAAATCCCCGCCTTAAGAAAGGTAACTTCATGGTATTCTTAAGGCGAAAGCGGATAGATGTAAATCCCCGCCTTAAGAAAGGTAACTTCATGGTAATCTTATGGCGAAAGCGCATAGATGTAAATCCCCGCCTTAAGAAAGGTAACTTTATGGTATTCTTAAGGCAAAAGCGGATAGATGTAAATCCCCGCCTTAAGAAAGGTAACTTTATGGTATTCTTAAGGGGAAAGCGGATAGATGTAAATCACCGCCTTAAGAAAGGTAACTTCATGGTATTCTTAAGGCGAAAGCGGATAGATGTAAATCCCCGCCTTAAGAAAGGTAACTTCATAGTATTCTTAAGGCGAAAGCGGATAGATGTAAATCCCCGCCTTAAGAAAGGTAACTTCATGGTATTCTTAAGGCGAAAGCGGATAGATGTAAATCCCCGCCTTAAGAAAGGTAACTTCATGGTATTCTTAAGGAGAAAACGGATAGATGTAAATCCCGCCTTAAGAAAGGTAGCTTCATGGTATTCTTAAGGCGAAAGCGGATAGATGTAAATCCCCACCTTAAGAAAGGTAACTTTATCGTATTCTTAATGCGAAAGCGGATAGATGTAAATCCCCGCCTTAAGAAAGGTAACTTTATGGTATTCTTAAGGCGAAAGCGGATAGATGTAAATCCCCGCCATAAGAAAGGTAATCTAAAGGTGTCAAGACTTGAAAACTTCAAATTTGACACTTGAATAATTTAAAGGCTTCAACTTGCAAACTTAAAAGATTTAAAGATCTCAACTTGCCGAATATTTGAAGACCTCAACTTGCAGACTTGAAGAATTTGAAGACGTCAACTTGCATATTTGAAGACGTCAACTTGCAAACTTGAAGAATTTGAAGACTTCAACTTGCAGACTTCAAGATTTTAAAGACTTCAACTTGCAAACTTGAAGAATTTAAGGACTTCAACTTGCAGACTTGAAGAATTTGAGGACTTCCACTCTTAGATTTAAAGATTTCAATTAGCGGAGTTAAAGAATTTGAATGCTTCAACTTGCAGACTTAGAGGATCTGAAAACCCCAACTTGTAGACTTAAAGAATCAGAAGTCTTAAACTTGCAGAAAAGAATTCGAAGACTTCAACTTGTTGACTTCAATAATCTGGAGTTCAACTTAGAGACTTAAAGAATTTGAAGACTTCAACTTGCATACTTGAAGAATCTAAGGACTTCAACTTGCAGACTTGAAGCATTTGAGGACTTCAACTCGTAGATTTAAAGATTTCAACTAGCGGACTTAAAGAATTTGGAGACTTCAACTTGCAGACTTAGAGGATCTGAAAACTCCAACTTGAAGACTTAATGAATCTGAAGACTTAAACTTGCAGAAAAGAATTCGAAGACTTCAATTTTTTGACTTAAATAATCTGAAGACTTTAACTTAGAGACTTAAAGAATTTGAAGACTTCAACTTGCATTCTTGGAATGAAGACTTCAACTGTATTACGGAGGATTTGAAGACTTCAACTTGTATAATTCAAGGATTTAAAAACTTCAATTTTGAAGAAACTTCAAGCATGACGAAACTCATATTTTTTCAAGGGTTTGCCCCCATCTATTGACCAATCAATACTTTGTACAAGTCTAACGTTTCATGAGACAAAAGATAATAAAATACTTATCTCTTTAATTGTCATGTGACATCAAGTGGGAACATGTATTTTTTTGACACTCATGCAACTGAACTTAGAATATGGTTCTAAGCGCCTACGTACCTCAGTGAAGAGGATCAAGTCACAACGTAGTTCTGGGTGTTTGATTTTTTTTTTTTTTGTGCCGTACACAGTTTATACTCTTGTGGGACAGGAGTGACATGCAGTTTAGGCTCGTACCTTAAGGAGTATCATCTTACTTCAAGGGTAGTACCTCTTTAGGAATTTGATGTTAATAAGATCGATCCTTAAGCCATCAACATCAACAAGCTTGTAAGCACCATTTAAATATGCTTCTTGTATGACATATGGTCCATCCCACTTTGAGGTAAATTTGCCCCCAGACTTGTGCGAAGTAATGATTGGTCTTCTTACTGCAAGAACTTGGTCTCCAACTTGGAAACACCTCAAGCGAACATTTTTATTGAAAGCACGAGATAAACGAGCTTGATAACATTAAAGGTTTTGTTGGGCTTCTAACCTTTTTTCATCAAGTGATTCTAACTCAGCAAGACGCAGTCAAGCATTGTCTTCTTTAGTGAGCCCTTCTTGGATAGCAAGTCTCAAGGAAGGTATTTGACGCTCAAGTGGCAAGACTGCTTCAACTCCAAAAGCAAGTTAATATGGTGTTGCTTGAGTTGGAGTGCGGTATGTCGTTCTATATGCCCACAAAGCTTCTTCCATTCTTTCATGCCAATCTTGTTTGGACTTGGAGACAATTTCTTGAGCAGGATACATAGAGTCTTGTTGAATGCTTCAGCAAGACCATTGGCGGCAGCATGATACATAGAAGATTTACGCTACTTGAAGTCAAAAAGATCACAAATCTTATTCATTAACTTGTTATCAAATGGCTTGCCATTGTCAGTTATTATATAGCGAGGGATACCAAAGCGATAGATGATATTCACTCGGATAAAATTTGCAACATTCTCTTTCTTCACTTCCTTAAGGGCGACAGCTTCAGCCCACTTTGAGAAGTAATCTGTTGCAGCCAAGATGTACAAGTGTCCACCAGAAGATTTTGGTAGTGGCCCTACAACATCCAGTCCCCAAGCGTCAAATAGCCACGATGTAATGGTTGGGTGCAATATTTTGGGTGGATGATGAATGAAATTCGCATGAAATTGACAAGCATCGCACCTACGGGCATAATCTAAGCAATCCTTCACCATGTGAAAGTGAAACTTTGGTCCAGATTGATGTGATCCACATACTCCTGAGTGTGCTTCTTGCAGAGCTTGAATTGCTCCTTCCTCTCCCAAACATCGTACTAGCACACCCTCAAATGATCGCCTATATAATGTGTCCTTGTAGTAAAGGAAGCGAGGTGCACGATGACGTATGTCAGTCCTTCTTCTTGGATTTTCTGGATGTATCCCATAGCACATGTAGTCAATAATGGGTTGTCTCCAATCTTCCTTCGCTGTTTCAGTAGTGATGACGATATGATCAAGCTCATTTTCAATGTATTCTTCCTCATTTGACGGTGGTAATATCCATTTTTTACAGACAGTTACTTGTGTTTGATTAGGAAGGGTTAGCGTTGAAGCTAGAGCAGCCAATGCATCAACTTTCTTATTCTCTGTTCTTCGCACATGTTGAAGGGTTACATCTCCAATCCATCCTATCAACTTTTGAGTGTGATCATGATAAGGGCGCAATTCAGGATTTTTCACCTCATAACTTCCCAAGAGTTGATTAATCACCAATTAAGAGTCACCAAAGACTTGTAAATATAATTGTTTCATGTCAATGGCCATTTCAAGTCCAAGTATCAATGCTTGGTATTCAGCGACATTGTTGGAGCAACATTGGTTTAGAGTAAAAGAGAATGGTAGAATCTCTTCTTGCGAAGTGATGAACACTACGCCAGCACCAGCTCCGCCGCGATGTGCAGCCCCATCAAAGTACATTTTCCAAGGGGGTTGAACATCAATTAACATCGCATCTTCATCAGAAAGTTCATCAGTTAACTCCCAATCATACGGTATAGGATGGTCTGCTAAGAAATCCGCCAATGCTTATCCTTTAATAGCTTTTTGAGAGATGTACACGATCTCAAACTGTTGTAATTGGAGGTACCATCTTGCTAGTCGGTCACTAAGGACAGGTTTTGACATAACAAACTTGATGGGATTTGCTTTAGAAATGAGACGAACAACATGAGCTTGAAAATAATGCTTCATTTTTTGAAATGAGAAGACCAGCGCCAAGCACAATTTTTCAATAGGCGAATATTTTAGCTCATTTGGTGTCATCGTTCTACTCAAGTAATAGAGGGAGTTTTCTTTGCCTTCACTATTCTCTTGAGCTAACAGGGCTCCTACAGACCTTTCTTGTGCCGCAATGTAGAGTATCAATTGCTTTCCAGGTATAGGGGCTGCCAAAACTGGAGGTTTTTCTAGATACAATTTAATGTTTTTAAAGGCATCACTACATGTTTCGTCCCAATGAAAAGGAGCATCTTTCTTCATGACATGACCGAATGGTTGGCATCGTCCTGCTAGATTTGAGATGAACCTCCTCAGGTAAGCTAGCTTTCCTTGAAGACTTTTTAACTCATGAATATTTCGAGGCTCAGGAATCTTTGATATTGCATCAACTTTGGCGTGATCAATTTCAATTCCTCTATGTCTCACAATAAAGCCAAGGAACTTCCCAGAAGTAACTCCGAAGGCACACTTCAATGGGTTCATCCTTAGTTGATATCTTCGAAGCAGCTCAAACACCATTCTTAAGTCTTTCAAATGATCACCCCTCTTTCTCGACTTTACCACAAAGTCATCAACATAGCATTAAACATTTTTATGGAGTAAGTCATCAAAGATGTTTTGCATAGCCCTTTGATATGTGGCACCAGCATTTTTTAAACCAAATGGCATCACTTTGTAGCAATAAATACCTTTTGGTGTGCGAAATGCGGTGAGTTCTTCATCCCTTGGTGACATGCGGATTTGATTATAGCCGGAAGAACCATTCATGAACGACATCGCTTCATAATCAGTGGTGGCATCAATCATCAATTCTGGAATTGGAAGAGGAAACTCATCTTTAGGGCATGCATTATTGAGATCTCTAAAGTCAACACAAACTCGAATTTGACCATTCTTCTTCCTCACCGGAACAATACTTGAAATCCATGTAGGATATTTGACCTCATAAATAAATCCTGCCTCAATGAGTTTGTTAACTTCATTTTCTATCAACGGAACCAAGTTTGGCCTAAAACGTCTTTGAGCTTGCTTAACAGGACGAGCACTATTTTTTGACTGCCAACTGATGGACCGCTACTTTAGGATTCAATCCAGGCATTTCTTTATAAGTCCAAGCAAAGACATCCATGTATTCTTTGAGTATATTTATATAAGCTATTTCTTCATCTACTTCAAGAAATGCACTCAAATAAGTTGGCCTTGGGTCTTCATCAGTGCCAAGGTTAACTTCCTTCAAAGGATCTATTGTGGTCTTTACTCCTTCTTCAAGTTCCGGTGGAGCATCTCTAGAATCTTCCTCTTTCAAAGGATCATTGTCATTGACACATATATGACAACTTGAGACAATATCTTCTAACTCTTCATCATTCTTCATTTGAGACGACGAATCATACTCATTTTGGATTGTAACATGATTTGATGAACCTACACTTTCTTTGTCTTCCTCACGCTCCTTAGTGTAAGCCACAGTGTGAACCTTTGCCTTGATTTCCTCCTTACATGAAACCACAAGTTCCACTCGTCGCCTCATTCTAGAAGGAATCAAACTTCTAAAATTCTTTCGAATTAAATGTGAAGTAGGCCTTGTAACTTTTAAATAATTCCTCAGATTTTTGTTTTTCTTCTTCAATGGACCTAACCTCTCAAACACATGAGTTCTTGCAGTCGCTTTCTCAAGTCGATCAAAGACGGAAGGCCTTTTATTAGAAGCAGTGACATCATCTTCAAAAGTTATATGATTATTGCTTGCCCTTCTTATGGAGATGCTAACTGGTGGTGGTTGGTTATAGCCTAAACCTTCACGTGCTTGCCTGGTTTTTTCTTCTGATGGGAGTATCCCTAACAGTGATGGCTCATTGGGGTTGTATCCGGCCTTTGCAAATAACTTGTAAGCAATAGGATCAAAACCTTCACTTGTGCGTTTCACAGGTAGTGTCATAACTCGCACCTGACTTTGAGTGATTGTCTTCCCTGGCGGTTTTGAAGACAAGGTTATTACATCAATCTGTCTGATAGGAAGAGTTAGTCCTCTTAATGTATCTTCTTGAAGGTGAGATGATTTGATTTCTTCTTTCTTTACTTTTGGAACATAGCGAAGTCCAGAAGTTAGTTTCTTCTTTAGAGTTATGATCTTCCCTTTCAGTAAGATTCGGACAAAGTTCTTTAGTGTCAACTTTTTCCTTTCCAACAGCCGCATCAACTCTTTTGCTCGTGATTTTGTCAAACTTGGTTGATTTGACATCATTAGATTTTATATCTTTAACAACATAACCCTTCAAATAGAATTTTCCGTCAGCAAAGTGTGTCTCGACTTCGGTGAAAGGATTATCATCCGCAACTATCTTTCTTTCAATTCCGCCTTCAAGATACTTCAGACATGATAGTAAGAAGATAAGACGATCCTATTCTCATGTACCCAAGGTCTCCCAAGCAATATATTGTATGAGGACTTTGCATCTATAACGTGCATCCATGCGCTTGATCGCAAATCTTCCATTTGAATTTCTAATTTAATAGAGCCTATGGACCTCTGCCCCCCTTGATTGAATCCTTGTATCAACAAACGACTTTCACTAAGTTCTTCAGTCGCGATGCCAAGTTTCTTTAATGTGTGGATAGGCAGAATGTTGACTCCATATCCTTCATCTATTAATATTCTATTTATCTTCTTTTCTAGTACGTAGCCCACCATATACAAAGGATGATTATGTAGTGTTTCCCCAAAAAGCAGATCCTCGTCTGTGAATGAGATTTTCGTATTACATATGTGTGCTTCTTGGGAAGAAGGTTCAATAGGCTTTTCAGATGATGAAGGAGACATCATTGACGAGATTTCCTTTGTTGGCTTTTCTTTGGCACTAGGAGACACTTTTTGTGAGGCTTCTATCATTGTTCCTTCTTCTTTGCCAGTTGGAGACACTTTTGGTGAGGCTTCTATCGTTGTTCCTTCTTCTTTGCCTGTTGGAGACACTTTTGGTGAGGCTTCTATCGTTGTTCCTTCTTCTTTGCCAGTTAGAGACACTTTGATTATTGCTTCTTTATCAACATTAAAACATGATGCCTGGATATTTTCTTGAGTAGACTAACGAACTTGGTAAGAATTCCTCTAGAGTGACAAGATGTCGGGGTTTCTGGTAGTGATGCATTTCTACATTTGCCTTCCTTGGGCGCTTGATTGATTTTTGCTTCACTAGTTTCTTCACCATCTTCCTTCTAATTGGTTGCTCTAATGATTCCTTTCGTAAACTTGACTTGTTGCGTCTTCTCTTAGTCACAAGAATCCAACCTTCATCAGCATCTATATCAGCTTGAGACTTCTCTTTCTCTAATGAGTCTTCTTCATGCTTTTCAGAGACACATAATTGGATCGGATCGAGTGAGTCGAATGTGACATAGACTTGGTTAGAACTGGCTTTCTCATCATCAAGGACAATCTTCTTTTCTCTAACCAAATGCATCACTCTATCCTTGAAGACAAAACACTTTTCAAGAGGACGACTCACAAGTCTATGATACTTGCAATAATTTGGGTCATCAGCTTTCCCAGCTTCATCAGGTCGCTTTATCTCTGGCAACTCGATGAGCTTTAACTCAAGCAACTCATCAGAAATATCAAAAACGTCATAATCCAAGAAGGGGTATTCCTTTTCTTGCATCTCTCTTAGGATCGACTTTTGGTTCAAACGGGTTTGAAGATTCACTCTCACATTTTGCTTTGTGCCCTCCTTCGTAGTAAACTTTGCGGGAGACACATTAACATTCATGGATTCTTTGTTGTCACTCCTGGGCACAAATTTACTCTATCTCTTGGGCTCCTTCTTGTCTCTTCCTTTGGAGGATCGTGGACAAAATTCATATCTTTCCCAGCAGATGACATGCTCAACTCCATATCATGAGCTCGAGTAGCTAGATCTTCAAAGGACTTTGGTTTTATTCCTTGTAAGATGTAAAGAAGCTCCCAATGCATCCCTTGAATACACATTTCTATTGCAGAGGCTTCACTAAGCCTATCCTTTCAATTCAGGCTCGCGTTCCTCCACCGATTTATGAAGTCTATGACCGGTTCGTCTTTTCTTTGGCGGGTATTTGTGAGTTCTACCATATTCACTGTACGCCTTGTGCTGTAGAAGCGATTGAGAAACTCGTGCTCTAATTGTTCCCAACTATCGATAGAATTAGGCTCAAGATCCGTATACCAATCAAAGGCATTTCCCTTTAGAGAGCGCACAAACTGCTTGACAAGGTGGTCTGCATAGGTCCCAGCATTATTACATGTTTCCACAAAGTGGGCAACATGTTGCTTTGGATTTTCTTTGCCCTCGAATTGTTGAAGCTTGGGAGGTTGGTAACCAGCAGGCATTTTGAAGTTATCAATTCTTGCAGTGTATGGTTTGGCATACATATGAGAGAACTTGGTAGAGACTTCATACTTATCTTTGATAGTGCCTTCAATGAACTCCTTCAAGCGATCGAGTGGGATCATCCCTTCGGAAGAAACATGCATCTCATTAACAAGGGGTGCCTTCTTCGCAGGATATCCAATCTCTTGAACTTCAACACATTTTCTAGGCGCATGACTCGTTTCTCCATCTAAAAGTCCTTCCATTCGATCGATCAACTTATCGATTCTAGACTCTTGGTGTTGTACATGCTTTGTCAATCCTTCAACAAACTTTGTCAGACTTGCGAGTTGTTCCTCAGGGGAAGAAGCAGCAGTCACCATTGTTTGCATGATCATTGGAGATGTAGGAGAGTAGCATGGATTATCGCGTAAGTTGATCTTCAGTGGAATCAAATTACACGATGCACGTGGAGATGATTCATTGGTTGAATCATAGATCTTCCTTGTCGTAGAGTTCTTGGAACCAGATTGCTCAAGTAGAGCTAAGGTCTTCTTGATTTTTTCAGCAACACAACTTTACCCTTCCAAAGCATTTGTAGAGGAAGTTGATCCTTTTGGAGTTGCAGACCCAAAAACTGAAGTTGACGCGGACGACACTTGAAGTGTTTGTTGTCCTAGCATAGCAGCTTTGCTCCTTGTAACAGCTCCAAAACTTCCAAAGGTAACACCCAGAATGTCTTCAACTTCAGTAGAGAACTTGGAGCTTGTGGCCTTAGAGGCAGTTGATTGAGATTTGTTCTTCATGGAAGTCATCTCGATGTTCTTTAAGGCTTGAAAAGTTGAGATGAGAGGTAGAGATTATCCCACTGGGCGTGCCATAATTTGTAGACAATAAAATTCTCATCGAGAAAACAATAATCAAGAACGGAAAATTATAGCAACAATTGTTTTATTATTTCAAGTGCGAGTGTTACAATCTCTATGATTCCTCTGAATTCGCCTTTTCAAATATAAATTCAAGGGCTTTAAAGATTGTTCTTGAATCTCTAACAAACTTGAACTTGAACTTGAACTTTATCTTTATCTTGACTTCTAATTGAATCCAAGGGCTTCGAGCTTAATCTTGAATCTGGTGGTCTTCATCTTGATCGTTCTTGATTGTTCTTGAAACTTGAATGCTTGAATCTTTAAAGTTTTAGAGAAATCTGCGGCTTTTGATCCACGAGTTTCTCTAGCTTCTTGTTAAAATTCTTGGTCCCTTTTCTGAATTATGAGACCCCTATTTATAGTTTTAGAATAGAGGAGTTGCGATTGGAACAGGACTCCCTTCGACCAATTAGATTTAAGTGAAATATCATATGGGCTTTATGGAGCGGGCTTTAATTAAATTCATATTTATCTGAATTTAAATAATTAAATCAATTATATTAATCCATAATATTTATTTGGATTAATATATTTATTAATTTAATATAATTCAAATCATTAATAAATTTATATTTGAATATATTTTAAATGATTACACATGCATCATCATACTTATCATATTGCACACAGCACATAACATCTTACACATAGCACATATCATATTGCATACAACACATAACATCTTTCATATCATTCATTCATATGCCATGAGACCTTGGAATCATGGACTTGACATTAAGACTTCCCAAAATGAGGGCTCAACATATGGGACCTCAACTAGGGAGCCTTCTTTAGCAAACACAGAGTCTGCTTCATTCATTCATATGTACTTCATTTTCATTCATTCATATACTAGTGCAATCACTAGTCATACCTAGGATGTAGTTTAAGACTCTCGTCGGGTTTGCTATACAATGACCAAGAATAACCTAGTGTCATTACTTAAGTCTATCTCACCTCTTGATTATCCTATCCTAACACCTTTGGTATCGTTCATTTCATTAGGTGCATTATTTGAGGCTGGCCTCATTCTTTCTTTGGGAACTTTAACCTTAACCGACATATATCATGTGAGCATCATGAAATCCAGTGTGTTATCCCCACACCGAAAAGAGGTGGAATCACCGACCAAAGTGAACCAAAACATGCTACCGTATATAAGGAGTCGAACCCTGCTAGATCCCTATATTGGCAGTATAGTTTCAAAGACTAGGAGATATAAGGAGACCCATACCCAGCATGCCTAGCAGTCTCATCTCATGAAAGTTACGTGAACATCCGCCCTTCCTGAAGGAAGGCATCACCGCTCATAGCTAGCCTATCGGTGCTCAGTAAAAAGTTCCATTACATTCAACTCATACATCATGGAAGCTGGCTTCTAGCAAGAGGACATCATAGCTCATTAGATGATTTCTCATCTCATCATTAGTATTAAGTATGCATTAACTTTAATACTTTCATTAGAGTGTTCATAGAGACTGGTCTCTTCATTAGCTTTACACTCTCATAGGTGAGTACGTTTTGGTAACATTTACTTAGGCTCATTTGATATTGCTCTCATCTGTAACATTAGCCTCTTATCATATTGTCACATCAAGCATTAACTTTAACACATTTGCTTTTCATAATTACTTACCCCTTCACGTGAATGTTCATTTCATCATATGCCAATTCACTTGGCCATTTAGTGTGTTTCACACTCTTGCTTAACCCTTCTATGGTTACATTATTTTATAACATACATCTTAGGCTCACCTACTTTTAAACATTTGCTAGACTTATGAGTCCACACATACAAGCCATGAGGCTTCATTCATAGTTTCTCTAAGTGATTCATGTTTACCCAAGATTATGTGGTACAAGACTTATGCATCTTGTAGATATGCCAAGATATTAATTTCTATCTTTAGAGGCAGCATTCATTAAATATTTACTTACGTATGACTTATGTGTCAATACAGAATTGGGCAAGGGAACCCGATTTCGAATCCCTTGGATAACACTTAATCTTATTTTAAACTTGGTGATTGCATTTTTCAGATTTGGGGGACCCTAGTTCGATCCCCATCAACCCCATAATATTTCCTTTCCTTTTCTCCTCTATTTTTCGTCCAAGGAAAGAAGGTTGTGGGATAAATCCCCCACAAGCTCATTCTTTTTCTCTTAATTTATCTTTTAACTTTCTCACCTATCCAAGAGGTTGTGGGTTCAATCCCCATTCACCTCATTTTATATTTCTCCTTTATTATCCTCCTAACTCTCTCATCCATTCAAGAGGTTGGGGGTTCAATCCCCACTCTCCACATTTGTTTTTCTCCTTTATTTTTCTCCTAACTCTCTCATCCATTCAAGAGGTTGGTGGTTCAATCCCCACTCTCCACATTTATTTTTCTCCATTATTTTTCTCCTAACTCTCTCATCCATTCAAGAGGTTGGGGGTTCAATTCCCACTCTCCACATTTATTTTTCTCCTTTATTTTTCTCCTAACTCTCTCATCCATTGAAGAGGTTGGGGGTTCAATCCCCACTCTTCACATTTATTTTTCTCCTAACTCTCTCATCCATTCAAGAGGTTGGGGGTTCAATCCCTACTCTCCACATTGATTTTTCTTTTAATTTTTTTTCATGAACTTTCATATAATTTATATTTGGTGAGGTATTTGGTTCAATTCCCAATGGCCTCACAATTTTTTTTTTTTTTTTTAAACTTAGTCATTTTGCCCGAGACTGGAAATTTGGTCTCTTCCAATCCATTTTTCTCTCAATCTTTTATTGATCTTTTTGTAGCATTTTGAGTGACATTCAGTCAACCACCTTAACCTTTTATGAACATAACATTTTTAGCATTCATACACACGCAAACCACAACATTTAACATACAAATTTCAGGCAGCAAACATAGTCAAATTTTCAGCACACACATGCTCAAAATAGTCCACTTAATGCACTTTTCCGGAATATATTTTTCATCCTTTACATGATATTCTACCACACATTCAACACATAATCACAACCAGACCTAACAGTTTCTTCCAGAAGACATACCAACGCATGCTTTGAATCGTTCAAAGTATCTAATGACAGGGGCATGCAACGGGGACAACCTTAGTCTTTCAATCGTGATTTAAACTAAACCTTAAGGGCCTCTTGGGAAAGGGACCAAGAGAGAAGAAAACCCATACCTGATTTTAACGTTGTTCAACACTTGAACTTGCTTCCCAAAACTTCTCCAAATTCACGTCCAATCCCGAAACTAACACCTTACCCGACTAGTGAATTACGTTTTGCTTAACATTTTCGGATTGCTTTCTCGTTTGTGTTTTGCGTGCAAGTTCTTCAAGTGTGAAGAACTTTTGTTTTTATGATTTTTTTCTCACGTTTGGCAGCCAGAAAGAAAGTGTGAAATGAGAGAGAGATTGACGTGAAAGAGAGAGAGATGTGAGGTAGTGTTCTCTTAGAACTAGGACTTGTTGGCAAGACTTAGTCAAATTAATTAATAATAAATAATTAATATATTAATAAAATCTGATTTTCCCTTTTTTTTTAAATCAGCCATTAATTATTAATTTATTAAATTAATCTACCAATTTAAATAAAATAAATTAAATCATTCCTCCCACCTAGGTTCGAACCCCGGTGGAGCAAGATTTTGCTAAAAGGGAAATTTCGGCACGCTCTACCCAAAATGCCCTTCCACCTTATTAATTAAATAATTAATTACATATTTAGGGTAATTACGATACTACCCTTAGCCTAGAAAAAGACCATTTTACCCCTAGACACTCCAAACTTAAGATTTCCCCTTTTTAAGTCCGGTAAAGACTCATCCGAGTAAATCTTCATATTCGGGAGCCCTACATGGATGTACCCAAACTTTCCTAGCTCAACTAACTCCCCCAGTTAGTTGGATTGGCTATCGCAAGGATTCAGAGGTCTTGTTCTACGCGCATCAATCCGTGTGAACCCGATCTAATCATAGGCATTCTAGACACATTAAGCATTACTTAGCATATCCATTTTTAGGGTTGTTACAGTATGATCTTTATGAATATAGCAAGTTATTATGAAATATGAGATTTTGAATGAATGTATGAAGTAGGTTAAGGTGATACTTGTCACGCTTCAAATCCCATTAAAGACACCTGATGTCATAAAGGCCCGAGAGAACCAACCTGTAACCTGTGCTTACTATGCATATAATTGTAACAATCGTGACAAGTTCACATAGGATGAAGCGATACAAACCAACATCACTAGACCCAAAAGTTATATTCAAGACTTGGCTGTTGAGGCCACAACTCTTTAAGACACAAAAGAACCATATACACATGTCTACAAAGCCTTTAAAAGATAGAAGACTTAGAGTAGGTCGGGACAGACCCCACCTTACCCTTTACTATGATACAATACCAAAATGAATTTCCCAAGGACTCAATAAAGCTCCGAATTAACCTGGAGCTCACCAAAAGTAGCAGAGTCTCGTGTGCTCCTATTGAGGAGGTCTACTAGATGGAGTACCTGTGCCTGCACCATGAAATGCAGCGTCCCCCGCGAGGGACGTTAGTAAAAAAAATGTACTGAATATGTAAGGCAATAACATAAGTAATACAAGGGCTCAAATGAAATTAAGTATCAATATATGAGCGCATAGATCAGGAGAGAACACCACTTTTGCTTACTTTTATGAGATCATGTAGGTTACATTCTTTTCTTTACTTTTCAGTATGTTATAATCTTTGTAGGGCATGTAATACAAGTGACCAACTGACTAGTGTTAGAAGTGGATGACCCATGCTAGGCATTTTAACCCCTGGGATATGGTCCTCATAATTACACAAATTGAGATCGGCCCATGCTAGGCTTTCACCCTTGAGCTGCCACCCTTCTATACCGATTGGGATCGGCCCATGCTAGGCTTTTGGTTTTGAGCTGCCACACTTATGTACCAGTTGAAATCGACCCATGCTAGGCTTTCTCCCCTGGGCTACCACCCATAATTATACAGATTTCTTCACTTCGATTCTTCAATTTTTGAGATTGTTGTTTATCATTTCATAACTCTTTTGGGATTGTTCTTTAGATAATCATAAATCTTTGAGATGTTGTTTTGGTGGTCATGATAATTTTGGAGATATGGAAACACTAGCAGTAGAAGACATGAAAATAATACTTTGAGGGAGTAACAATGACATAAGGAGCTATGTAACATCAACACATTACTTAAGAGATTAATGACACAATTGACTTCAATTAAAAAAGAGGAGGATACACCTGACTTGCTTTTGCATATAACATTTCTATACCAGAACATGGTGGGATAATTACACAAGTATAGAATAGTGAACATATAATGAGGTAGTTCTATGCACTAAGGAGAGGGGGAAATATTGTTAGCTATATATAGATAGTACGCTGCCACTATGTTTCCTTAACTAGGAATATAACTTAGGAGATTCAGTTCATTGATATTAATCGCAAGTATTAGATTTCATGCCAAGCAATATGGAATCAAATAGCCTTACATAACTTATCCTCTGACTAATGTAACTATCACAATTCAGCCTCCCCTTTTTGGTTTTAATCTATAATTTTAAGTCATGGTAATCTAAAATTAACAGTTATCATACCGTGACCCTCGTAAAGCAGTAGCTAACTTTGAAAGATAATGAGCCCATACAACCCTTAACATAATGTGTATCACCACACCCTCATTCTCTGCCCAACACATACATTATTTATCCTTTCCCGAAGATAAACCAAGTTGCACCAACAATAATACACATAGAACAACCCCATATTCTGTATCATACAACCAATTATTGAACTCACCACCACCTTGAATTCTTCATGACAACACACCCCTAATTCCTCACTCAAATTCATACATAAAGAAGACAAAAATGGAAATTTCACCTTACCTCTATTTCTGCAACTTCTCGTTATAACTTGAATTCTTCTAGAACTTTAGCTTCCCTTCACACTGAAACCAAAGAAGAAGAAAAAGGTATCTTAATAACTAAAGAAGTGAGCAGTAGCTGATGTACCATGGTTTCACGGTATTTCTAATACTTTTTCCTTAAGTTTAGTGTGTGTCGAGAGCCTTTTTGTGTTGATTTTGATATAAGTTTCTCTTTGTTTGCAGAAAATCTGTCTAAGGAAGAACGCGGGAGTTTTTGAGAAAGAATTGCAGAAGAGACCACCTACGGAGCCTATGACGGACCGTAGGTGGCATCGTAGTGAAGGAAGAAGTTGCTGAAGGAAAGTTGGGGAAGTCTGACAAGTGTGGGATTACGGAAGTCCATGACGGACCGTCACAACTACGACGGTCCGTCCTGCATGTTCGTCGTAATTATCAGAGAGTAATCCCAGTACCCAAAATTCCAAAGTTCAAGTATTTTGGAACGAAGACCCTCGATGGGCCGTCGTGCTTGCAACGGGCCGTCATACCTGTCCGTCGAGGGGAATGAAGAAAGCAACATGAGAAGATGTGAAGTATGGGACGACGAAGGCTATGACGGTCTGTCGCGTCCATGACAGTCCGTCACGTGGTCCGTTGACCCAGACACGTTTGGACTGATTTTTAGTAAATAGAATCCTTATTTGATTAGGTTTTGTTTTTCTTATAAATAGTTGGAAAAACCTCGTTTTTGAGGTTATACTTTCTGGATAATTTTTAGTTTATAGTTCTTCGATTATATTGTTAAACTCTCGATTTTGGGAATTAAGATATTTTCCGGGAATTGATTGTTGTGGATTTCGTTGATTAATCAAGTTAAATTCTGGGAAATTATTCGTATTCATAAAAGTAAGTGCATGAATTCTTCCATTAACGATATGAATTGTGTAATTATGAACATGGGTAACTAAACCTCATAGCTAGGGTTGTGGGAACCATGGGTGAATAACAAGGTAGTAATCTAACTTCAATAACAAATTCTAGAGTGGTGTCTTGCATGTATTGATAATTCTTTCGTTTAGAATTCTTTTTAACGGTGGCCAACGTTAGAACTCGCCTTAATGCTACTTGCCGGACCAAGGAGGTAGATAATAGGAAAAGAATTATCAACATAGATTTAGTGTAGACTATCTAATAGACTAGTATTGGTTGGTACGAGTTAATAGCTTAGTCAAATACCGAATACGATGTTTAATATGAGGTAAAGATAAGGGTTAGTATAGCAACACACGTAGCCGGACCAAGGTGCGGAGTGAAATTCTCTAGATGCCGGACCAAGGATTTAGAGATACATAGCTTATCACTTTACGTGCAAGATATCAGGATAGAGCTGTTATAGTTAGATTTACCAAGTTAGGAACCTGTGGGGAACACTAAAACCCTAGTTACTTTTATAATTTGATTAAACTCTGAAAGTTAAATTTGTTAGTTGTTCATTCTTATTTAGTTAATTATTTTCATTAATTTAGAAATAAAACCCCCCTTTTTGTCTTTTGGTTTATTGGAAAACAGTTGGCTAAATAATAGTAATAATAAAATAAAGTTAAGTCTGAACTATTTTCCTTGTGGGATCAATCCCAACCTCATTAGTTGGGTTCTTTACTTGATACGACCGCTTTACTTCTTATTTGAGAAGTAAGTTTGAGCGTATCAAATTTTGGCGCCGCTGCCGGGGAAAGTAGCTTTTAGATTAACTTAAATTTATTACTAAAATTTAGTCAATATTTTCCTGATTTTACTTTTTCTGGTGTTTTTGATTTTGCCAGGTTTGACGTCCTTGTATGCCAAATACACAGAGAGGAAGAGAACCCTTGTTTCCCTACGATCACGAGTTAGAGCGTACACTACGCAAAATGAATCGAAACTTGGGTATAAATGATGATGATCCAAACCTGAACATCCCAGCTCCGGTTGATGCTCATGGTCGATTATTACCTGATGATCCTGATCAAGGTTCACAAAGGGGACATAATCCCGCTCCACATCCTCAAGAATACTACAGAGGGTATGACAATATTGCAGATTCTGATGGGCCACTTGTCTTGCCTCCTCTACCAGAAGGTCACACCTTTGTAGTCACTAGTAGTCTAATGCAAATGCTCACGGCTAGAGATTTGTTTTCAGGACTACCGTCTGAGGACCCACATGCCCATATAGCTAAGGTGAGGGCAGTGTGTAAAAGCTGTGTAGGGAGGCCTGATTTGAATTTGGATGTAATAGGGCTAAGAGTATTTCCTCTCTCACTGACGGGAGAGGCTGCCATTTGGTTCACTGAGCTCCCTTATAACTCAATTTTCACTTGGAACCAACTGAGGGACGTTTTCTTAGCACGTTACTATCCGGTCTCCAAGAAACTAAATCACAAAGACAGAGTTAACAACTTTGTGGCACTACCAGGAGAGTCAGTTAGTAGTTCTTGGGATAGGTTCACTTCATTTCTGCGAAGTGTCCCCAATCACCGCATAGATGATGAGTCACTGAAAGAATACTTCTACCGGGGATAGGATGATAATAATAAAGCGGTATTGGATACTATAGCAGGTGGTTCTTATGGGGAGTGTCCCTATGCTGAAATTGCCGAAAAATTAGAGAAAATCTCCAGGAATAATAAAGCATGGAGTACTAGGAAGACAGATACTGGGAGAAATACTTTTGCAGTACAATCCACACACAATCCAGCCACAGATGAGATTCGTGAAGAGATGGCACAGATGAGAACTGAGCTTGGGTTAGTGTTAAAACATGTCACTGAGGGTGCAGAAAAGATAAACGCAGTGAACTACTTGTCTAAACCACCACCACCAACTGATGAATATTATTATGAGGAAGATTCTTATGCAGTAAATGATCAGACTTGGGGTTTCCGACCAAATGCCCAAGGCTCCAATCAGGAGAATTGGCGCCAAGGTCAAGGAAATCAAGGTCGGAACTATGGTAACTACAACCGCGAGGGTAATTATGTTCGTGATGGAAATTACAACCGCGATAACAACTTCAACAGGGTAACTATGGTAACAGAAATGAGAGGAGTGGGCCCTATGTTCCTCCTCAAAATCGTGAAGTTGCTCCTAGGGATGGTGGAGGTAGTATGGCGCGAGTTGAGGATATGTTGCACAAGATGATGAGGAGGTTCGATGCTAGTGATGAGCACACCAAAGAGTTAAGGAGTGATGTAGCAAGTATTGGACAGAAAGTTGATGCACATGCCATATCAATAAAGCAGCTTGAATTGCAAATGGCTCAATTATCTGCAACTGTGAACACACGGCAACCGGGCACTCTTTCTAGCAACACTGTCCAAAATCCGAAAAATGATGGACACTGTATGGCAATTACTACTCGTGGTGGTAAACAAACTTTTGACCCACCTATACCGTCTATTGTGGAAAAGGTGATGAAAGATAATGATGAAGTGGTAGAGGTTAGTGATGAAGTAGAAGATAACACTGAGAAAGTTGCTGAAGTGCCTAAAAAGGTAACTCCCATGCCTAGACCTCCACCCCCCTTTCCTCAAATATTAGTGAAAAAGACCGAGGATGGCAAATATCGGCATTTTATAACAATGTTGAAGCAACTTTATATCAATGTTCCTTTGGTAGAAGCTCTTGAACAAATGCCCGGTTATGCCAAGTTTATGAAAGATTTGGTTACAAAGAAAAGACCGGTCACTTTTGAGGATGATGACAGAATGCAGCATTGTAGTGCTATTGCTACAAGGTCTTTAGTACAAAAGAAAGAAGATCCGGGTGAATTTACTATTCTTTGTACAATCGGGTTATTACATTTTGCGAAAGCATTATGTGATCTGGGGGCAAGCATAAATCTCATGCCCCTCTCGATTTACAAGAAGTTGGGTTTGGGTGACCCAAAGCCCACTGCGATGCGGCTACTGATGGCCGATCGAACAGTAAAAAGGCCTATAGGGATACTCCATGATGTGCTAGTAAAAGTGGAGTCGTTCATATTTCCAGCAGATTTTGTCATTCTTGATTGTGAAGTCGATTTTGAGGTGCCTATTATTCTTGGGAGGCCATTCCTTGCTACGGGTAGAGCTTTAGTTGATATGAAAAAAGGGCAGATGAAATTTCGGTTGAACAATGAAGAAGCGACTTTCAACATTTGTAGGTCCATGCGGCAGAGTGGTGAGCTCCAATCGGTATCTGCCATATCCTACAAAGTTGGTGAATCATCCAAGACACAAATAGAAGAACGGCTAGGTGTAGAAGCACTGGCGTCAGTGATAATGAATCTTGATAATGAAGGCATTGAAGAATATATGTCATTAGTCGCTGCCCTTGATCGTGGTAATGTCCGGTTTAAACCGAAGAAATATGAGCTAGACATGAAGAATCGCGAGTCTCCACCCGCTAAACCATCCATAGAGGAGGCTCCAAAGCTAGAACTAAAAGCTCTCCCACCTCATCTAAGCTATGAATTCTTAGGAAACGGTGACACATTACCGGTAATCATAGCATCAGATCTAAATGAACAACAAGTTGAGAGTTTGGTTAAAGTGCTAAAAAGGTTCAAAAGAGCTATTGGGTGGACCATTGCGGACATTATTGGGATCCCTCCTGGTATTTGTTCTCATAAAATCCAACTCATGCCCGATCATAAGCCAAGTATTGAGCACCAGAGACGCTTAAATCCACCTATGCAAGAGGTCGTGAAGAAGGAAATCATAAAGTGGTTGGATGCAGGAGTAATTTATCCAATCGCCGATAGTAGTTGGGTATGCCCTGTTCAGTGTGTACCTAAGAAAGGGGGAATGACTGTGGTCCCCAATGAAAAAAATGAACTGGTTCCAATGAGGCCGGTGACTGGATGGAGGGTGTGTATGGATTACCGGAAATTAAATGCATGGACTGAAAAGGACCATTTTCCCATGCCCTTCATGGATCAGATGTTGGATAGACTCGCCGGAAAAGGGTGGTACTGTTTTCTTGATGGTTATTCAGGGTATAATCAGATCTCTATTGCACCAGAAGATCAAGAGAAGACCACTTTTACCTGTCCATATGGGACCTTTGCGTTCAAAAGAATGCCGTTTGGGTTGTGCAATGCACCCGCCACATTTCAGAGATGTATGATGTCTATATTCTCCGACATGGTGGAAGATACTATTGAGGTCTTTATGGATGATTTTTCAGTGGTTGGTGAATCTTTCGAGCAATGTTTGAGCCATTTGTCTGAGGTTCTTAAAAGATGTGAAGATTGCAATTTAGTTCTAAATTGGGAAAAATGCCACTTCATGGTCAAAGAAGGTATTGTTTTGGGCCATCGTATTTCAGAAAAGGGCATAGAAGTTGATCGAGCCAAAGTCGAGGTGATAGAGAAACTTCCTCCACCTATCTCTGTAAAAGGTGTGAGAAGCTTTCTTGGGCATGCAGGGTTTTACAGGAGATTCATCAAAGATTTCTCGAAAATTGCACATCCATTGTGCAAACTGTTGGAGAAAGATTGTAAGTTTTCTTTTGATGAATCCTGTCTGAAAGCATTCGGCGATCTCAAAGAAAAACTGGTATCTGCACTTATCATTATTTCTCCAGATTGGAATAGTCCATTTAAGGTAATGTGTGATGCGAGTGGGGTTGCCCTTGGTGTGGTATTGGGACAAAGAAGGGACAAAATCCTTCATCCCATTTACTATGCTAGTAAAGCCCTCAATGAAGCTCAAAAGAACTATACGGTCACTGAACAAGAGCTCCTTGCCGTAGTATTTGCTATTGAAAAATTTTGCTCCTATTTGCTAGGTACTAGAGTCATAGTGCATACTGACCATTCAGCCCTGAGATATTTGATGGCGAAGAAGGACGCGAAACCAAGGTTAATTCGTTGGGTATTACTACTGCAAGAATTTGACTTTGAGGTAAGGGATAGAAAAGGGACCGAAAATCAAGTTGCTGATCACTTGTCCCGTTTAGAAGATGAAGCTATGAGAGAGTTGGGGGATAAGACTGATATTGATGACACGTTCCCCGATGAGCATGTATTGGCTGCCTCACAAGACCTGATTCCGCGGTTTGCAGATTTTGCGAACTACCTAGCTAGTGACCTTGTTCCATCGGACTTGTCTTTTCATCAAAGGAAAAAGTTCATGTACGATGTGAAGAAATTCTTTTGGGATGAACCATACTTATACAGGAGTTGTGCTGATGGGCTTATTCGGTGTTGTGTGCCAGAAGTCGAGATGTTGAGTATTTTAGAGGCATGCCATTCCTCACCCTTTGGTGGACATCATAGTGGTGTCCGGACTGCTCACAAGATCTTACAAAGTGGTTACTATTGGCCAACTATTCGTCAAAATGCTCATGAGTTCGCCAAAGCATGTGATAGATGTCAAAGAGATGGCGGCATTTCATGAAAGCAAGAGCTCCCTCTAAACCCCATTCTTGTAATTGAGCTATTTGATGTTTGGGGTATTGACTTTATGGGTCCGTTTGTGAGTTCTCATTGAATGAAGTATATTTTAGTAGCAGTAGATTATGTATCCAAGTGGGTGGAAGCTATCGGCCTCGCAAACAATGAAGGGAAGAGTGTCACTGCATTCTTGAAAAAGAATATATTTTTTCGATTTGGTACCCCACGGGCAATTATTAGTGATGGGGGATCCCACTTTTGCAACAAATTGTTCAAGGGATTATTGGAGAAATATGGGGTTCGCCATAATGTGGCCACTCCTTACCATCCTCAAACTAGTGGGCAAGTTGAAGTATCAAATAGGGAAATCAAACAGATTTTGTCGAAAACAGTGAACGCTAGTAGAACAGATTGGTCAAGGAGGCTTGATGATGCTCTTTGGGCTTACCGGACAGCGTATAAGACTCCCATAGGTATGTCACCATACCAACTAGTATATGGGAAAGCATGTCATCTTCCGGTTGAATTAGAGCATAAAGCCATGTGGGCTATGAAGAAGCTAAAAATGGACAGGAACGAAGCTGCAGAACAACGATTAAATGGGTTAAATGAACTCGATGAATTTCGCCTTAAGGCTTATGAAAACTCAACCCTCTACAAAGAGAAGATGAAGAAGTACCATGACCTAAAAATTGAGAAACGAGAGTTTATGATTTGGGATTTGGTGCTTTTATTCAACTCTAGATTGCGCTTGTTTCCGGGCAAGCTAAAGTCTAAATGGACTGGACCGTACTTGATCACCAAATTATTCCCTCATGGAGCAGTTGAGTTGGAAAACAAGGAAGGTGTGCGGTTTAAGGTGAACGGACAACGTCTCAAAATCTATATTGGTCATACGGAATCGGTGAATGAGGTGGTTGAGGCATATCATCTTGATGAAGTCTGAGTAATCAAGTGTCCTCAGTCATGCCGCGACGTTAAATCAGGCGCTGGTTGGGAGGCAACCCAATAGTTATCATCTAACCACTTTTATAGTTTTTTTTTGTTTCTCTTTCTAGTAACGGTAGCATTTTCTATTAATGGGTTGTAAATTTTCAGGTAGCACATCTACAGGAAGTTCTGTAGACAAGTTACTCTACATCAGTCACTGACGGATACGTCGACGGACCGTCACGACTGCGACGGACCGTCGCATGACTCCGTCGTGCCAGGTTACTCTCTTGTATTTTTGAAGAATTACGGCATAGGCGACGGACCGTGTGATGGACCGTCACAACTGCGACGGACCGTCATCGGGGTTTTGTTACGCCATTACCCGGCTACCCGACCCGACCCGGCTAAAGAATTTTAAAAGTTTAAAACGTTTTAAACCCCCCACCCCACCCCTTCATTATCAGTTTCATTTAATCTTCCCTCCATTTTCTCCCCTTCCAACTTCACTCTCTTCCCAAATTCCCCATCTTCTCCCATTTTTCATCCCAAAATTTTCCCTCTTGGTCGGAATCTGCTGCAGTGAGTCTTAGTCTTCTAACTTGAGTGCCATAAATTGTGCATTGTTGTCTCCTCTTCCAAGGTATGTATTCCTGAAACTCTACCCTTTACTATTTTTGGTTGTTTTACTGTTTTTACCTATAAATTGCATATGGGTTTCTGTTTTTGCCTAGATATTATCTAACTTAGGTCTTTAATTCCACAAAATGCCTGGACAATACTAGAGAAATTAGGGCTTTAAACTTGCCAATTTGATAGGGCTTTAAACTTGTCCATTAGGGTTCTAATCTGTATTAGAACATTATTGGGTTGTCGTTTCGACTCACATGGGGTAAATTTGGCACCCCTCAGTTCTGTGTCTGTTTGACAGCACGACAACCCAATGACGGTCCTCAACACTTTTTCCAAGTGTCCACTGACGGACACATGTGATGGACCGTCATACCCACGACGGTCCGTCCTGCACAACCGTTGTGACGGTCAGAGACCCCTATCCTAAGGGTCTCAACACTTTCTCTAAGTGTCCACTGACGGACACATGTGACGGACCGCCATACCCACGACGGTCCGTCCTGCACAACCGTTGTGACGGTCAGAGACCCCTATCCTAAGGGTCTCAACACTTTCTCTAAGTGTCCACTGACGGACACATGTGACGGACCGTCATACCCACGACAGTCCGTCCTGCACAACTGTTGTGACGGTCAGAGACCCCTGTCTTAAGGGTCTCAACACTTTTTCTAAGTGTCCACTGACGGACACATGTGACGGACCGTCATACCCACGATGGTCCGTCCTGCAAAAACCGTCGTGATGGTCAGAGACCCCTGTCCTAAGGGTCTCAACACTTTTTCCAAGTGTCCACTGACGGACACATATGACGGACCGTCATACCTACGACGGTCCATCCTGCATAACCGTCGTATCGGTCTGAGACTTTCCCTCTGATACTTTATATTGCCAAGTATTACATGACGGTCCGTCATACGCACGACGGGCCGTCACCAGGTCCGTCGTGCCCTACTGCTACTTCAGAGCTGTTATCACTGGTTTGAGTTTCTGTGTATTATTGTCTCAATTTTTTATTTCTTTTTGTGTCATGTTTCATCCTTCAATTACTAATGATGATTCATTACAGGTACTACCTATCATGGCACCTAAACAAGATCGCGTTTACGCACGTGGGCGTTCTAAATCTGTCGCCCCGTCTGCCCAATTGGTGATAGGCTCTGATGATGAGCATGATCCAGAATACGTTCCCCCAAGCACTACTACTCCAGTACGAGCTCCACGTGTACCGCGAGTCACGCCCAAGAAGGTGGCGCCCGGCTTAGTCACTGCCTCCCAGTCTGATGAGGAGCGCACACTGACTGGCACACCTTCTGGGTCAGCTGCCCAAGACGAAGGAGCATCTGGCTCCTTAAGAGTTTCATGGTCAGAAGAAGCCTCTGGGTCTGCAGAAGCCTCTGTCCCTGCCACAGCTACACAGTCTGCTTCCGATGATGAGGCTGACAGCACTGACTCCACCCCTGGCTCACCAACAGGAGTCCCTACCCCGGTTGCCGATCAGCCCAACCGGTGGTGTGTTGACGGGCAATACAAAGTATACTTAGACGCCAAGGTTCTCAATGACAAAGGCGTCATGACACGGACTCTTACACTGGAGAGGCAGGTCCTCACGGGAAGTCTCCCCACCATGCCAGATATTCACACCCTCTTCACCAGACACCGGCTAGAGTGGACGGCTCCTTCTTTGGGTCGCTACAGTGAGGAGCTAGTCCGCGAGTTCTATGCCTCTTATGTGGCTTTAGAAATAAAACCCCCCTTTTTGTCTTTTGGTTTATTGGAAAACAGTTGGCTAAATAATAGTAATAATAAAATAAAGTTAAGTCTGAACTATTTTCCTTGTGGGATCGATCCCAACCTCATTAGTTGGGTTCTTTACTTGATACGACCGCTTTACTTCTTATTTGAGAAGTAAGTTTGAGCGTATCAGTAGCTTCTGGAAATTTTCTTCTTTTGTACCCATACTTGAGCATGAATAACATGTTTTCTTAATCATCCATGGGAGAATTAAGAAAAATCCAAGTGTCTGCACTTACCTTGGTTTGCAGATATGAGGGTTTATTGAAGAACCCTAGAACATCTCAAAATTGTTGTTTTAATCTTGAAGAGAAAAAAGAGAGAGAGAGAGAGAGAGAGAGTTAATTCTCAATATTATGTGTTAAAATGGGTAAAAGATAAATGCTCATATTGGATTTATATGGATTTTTATTAACCACAAAAATATCCTCTAGAACCTCCTTTCGTGTGGTCCACTTTCAACCACTAATTGGTCAAGTAGGTGGTGCACCTTCTTATGTGCATCAAGCAGCTCAAAAGGTCAAACTAGGTGATGCACCTACTTGATTTCACTTGGGCCTTCTCCATATTGGGCCTTAGAAGAGTAAGTTGTTGGCTTTATTTTATTTTTATTTTCTTTTAATAGGTTTGGGCTTCAAGTGAGCCCATTAATATAAGCCTAAATCTGGTCCATCAAACTTGGGCCCTTTAAGTATGTTATAGCTCAATTAGGTGATGCAGCTGCTAGCTTAATTAAGCCAAACAAGCAGCTCAATTATTTATTATAATTTTTGAATGTTAATCCCTTTTTCTTCAACTTAGATCTTAACTATCGAATTTAGGCTCAATTACCACCTTACTATATCTACTTAAATATTTTCCGTCGGTATTAACTTGCAATACACATGTTGAACCGTGCAAGACGTTACATCACCTTCCGAGCTAGTTGAAACCAACACTAATCATATAAGAAACATGATCTCTCACCTACACTTTATGTCTATGTCAAGTATCACATGAATAGAACTAGCATATACGTAATACAGTTCGTTACAATACTTAGCTGTGAATAAGGTTATGGGGTTCTATTCTTTGCATTGCACAAATATTGTTTGGGCTGTCTACATGTTGGGTTGATATCATGTTGGGTTAGCTTATGATGATTACTTTATGTGTATATTGCATTTACTTGGTAAAAAGCATGTTTTGACTAAAATGTCCTTTTATACATGCATTGATGATTTTTATGCATAGGAGCCATACTTTGTACGTGTGATGTACTAACACATATTTTCCACCCTTTTTCCCAAACAATGTACGTTTGGTCCATTGAGGAATCAAGGTCCCTTGTCAAGGATACTTGGAACTTACTTTTCCAATTTGGTGAGTCCTCAAGTCCGAGGACGAAGCCCCATATTCTAGATTCCTATTTTAGTTATATTTTAAAGACAATATTGTAATGTCTAATTCAACATGTTCTCATTGATTTATGGGCTAAGTCCAAATTTTCTATATTCCTATGTTTAGATGGTATGAAGTGATGAATTTAGACTTTAATTTCATATATGAAGAGAAGTGAACTTCCAAAGTAAAAGTTTTATATTTTTCCGTATTTTTATTTTATGATACATGCTATAACGAATGCTAAGGGATTGTCTAAGTCCTTTTCTAGGACAAAGACGCCAGTAACGCCTAGAGGGTACTTTGGGTCGTTACAAAGAGGTCGAAGTTATTGGTTATGATTAGGGCGTGCTCCTCGATCGTGACAAACTTGGTATCAGAGCATGAGGTTAAATAACTATAGGAAGGATGTCTCACTATACCACGTCTATGTAGAGTCTTTTTCATAATCGTGAAGCGCGCCTTACTTATGAATGAGAGTCTATGAGATGCTTAGGAACTTCCACTCTTTTGTTATTCCTATCGTGCCTAAGAGTCATAACTCTATCTATTCCTTTTCTTGCAATCCTTTTCTTGTGCTTATAGGCAATGAATACAAGAAGGAACAATGACCGAAGGGCCAAAAAGGAGAATATGAATGAGGCGGTACCCCTTCAAGCTCCTCAAAACCCACAAGTTCCTATTGACGAAGGGGCTATGTCTAATGTTTAGATAAGGGAGGCCATTCATTGCTTGACTCAAGTGTTATCCACTCAAGTTGATAGAGATACTGGGGTGCAAGTGAACTCCAATGCTAAAACTACCAACTCTAGGATTAGGTATTTCACGGGGATGAATCCCCCTACTTTGTTTGGCTCCAAAGTGGAGAAGGACCCGCAAGGGTCATTGATGAAGTGTTCAAGGTGCTAGATTCTATGGGAATGTATTCTTAAGAAAAGGCGGAACTAGCCGCCTATAAACTTAAAGATGTTACTCAAGTTTGGTACAAACAATGGAAGGAGGAGAGACCTGTTAGAGAAGGTCTGGTTAATTGGGCTTCCTTCAAGATGGCCTTCCTTGATAGGTTCTTTCCCTTGGAATTAAGGGACAGAAAAATGGAAGGATACATGAATCTTCGTCAAGGGGGTATGAGTATAAAGGAGTATAGCCTCAAGTTCACCTAATTATCCAAACATGTTCCTACTATGATGGGGGGTCTAGGGGTAAGATAAACAAATTTGTTATGGGGATATACGACCTAATTGTTAATGAATGTAGGTCAGCTATGTTGATACCTAGCATGGACATCTCTCCTCTCATGGTTCATGCCCAACAAATTGAGGAGAAAAAGCTTAAGCAGCTTGGTAGGGAAGTGAAGAGGATAAGGGCTGAAGATGAAAATTTATCTAAGGCTAGATTTGAGGTACAGGATAAAACAAAGGTTCAAGAAGAGGTTCCCCAACCAAGGCCCTCCTAACAATCAAAGGGTCAACAAAGGTAAAGTGTTTACACAGAAGTATCAAGAGGGGAAAGGTAGTGGTCCATATGTTGAGAATCCAACTTGTGCAAAATGTGGTAGGTAACATGAAGGCAAGTGCCTAGTTGGCATGGGTAATTGTTATAGTTGTGGTAAGAGTGTCCTCCTAAAGAGAGACTGCCCTATGTTGAAATCTCAAGGAAGGGAAAATGCTTAAGCACAAGCAAGTGCTACCAATCTTGATGCTCTTAAGAAGAATCACTTCTATGCTCTCAAATCCCGAGGTGATCAAGAGAGTTCTCCAGATGTTGTTACTGGTATGTTGCAAGAATTTTCAATTAATGTTTATGCATTGTTAGATCCTGGTGCCACTTTGTCTTTTGTAACTCCTTTAGTGGCTATGAAATTTGATATGCTTCCCGATGTCTTAGATGAACCCTTTTTGGTTTCAACCCCGGTGGGTGATTCCGTAGTTGCTAAAATAGGTTATATGGGATGTCCCAATTCATTGACCAATAAAGTCACCTTGGTATTAAATCATTTGAAACTTAGCTCCAAAAAGTCGAATCATTTGATGTATTAAATCTTGTAAGTTGATTGCTAAGGGGTGTCTATATCATGTTGTGAGAGTCAAGGATCTTGAGTCCCAAGCTTCTCCATTAGAGTCGGTCCCCGTAGTGAAGGATTTTGCAGAAGTCTTTCCCAATGACTTACTCGGAGTCCCTCCTGAACGGGAAATAGGTTTCAATATTGACTTATTACCGGATACAAAGCCCATCTCAATTCCTCCTTACAAAATGGCCCCAACCTAGTTGAAGGAATTAAAACCTCAATTCAAGGATTTGCTAGATAAGAGTTCTATTCAACCAAGCATATCTCCATGGGATGCTCCAGTATTATTTTTGAAAAGGAAAGATGGGTCTCTTCGGATGTGTATTGACTACCGACAATTGAACAAGGTCACAATAAATAATAAGTATCCACTCCGTAGGATTTATGATATTTTTTATCAACTCCAAGAAGCGAGTTAATTCTCTAAAATTTACTTGAGATCGGGTTATCACCAACTTAGGGTGAGGGGTGTTGATATTCCAAACACGAATTTACGCACTAGATGTGGTCATTTTGAATTCTTAGTGATGTCTTTTGGTCTTACAAATGACCTGACTGCTTTCGTAGACCTTATTAATCTAATTTTTAGAAGCTATATTGATTTGATTGTGATTGTGTTCATTGACAACATCTTGATATACTCTATGAGTGAGAATGATCATATGGACCATTTGAGGATAGTTTCTCAAGTCCTCAAGGACAACCAATGCTTTGCCAAATTTGGTAAATGTGAATTTTGGTTGAGGTCCGTTGCTTTTATTGGTCACATAGTCTATAGTGAGGTGTAGAAGTCGATCTGAGAAATACGAATGCAGTCAAGAGTTGGCCTAGACCTTTGAGTCCTACCGACATCTGGAGAATTTTTTGTTTAGACGGATACTATAGGAGGTTTGTTGAGGGATTTTCATCTATCGCATCTCCATTGACGACTTTGACCAAAAAGAAGTCCAAGTTTGAATGGTCGGAATCATGCGAAAAGACATGCATATAATTTAAAGATAAACTCACCTCCGTTCCATGTTGACCTTACCGGAGGGTACTGAAGGGTTTGTTGTGTATTGTGACGCTTCTCGAGTAGGGTTGGGTTGTGTCCTCATGCAACATGGTAAGGTGATGTCATATGACTCTAGACAACTCAAGGTACTGGAGAAGAACTATCCAACTCATGATCTTAAACGAGCGACCGTAGAGTTCGCTTTGAAAATTTGTAGACAATATCTCTATAGGGTACATGTATATGTGTTCACCGATCACAAAAGTCTCCAATATGTGTTCGATCAAAAAGATTTAAATTTGTGCCAAAGATGGTGGTTAGTGTAACAACCAGAAAAAAGATTTTGCTAAGTAATGCCTAAACGTACCTAGAATGCCTAGATTAGACCGGATTCGCACGGCTTGTTGCGCGTGGAACCAGACATCAGAACCTATGCACTAGCCTAGCCAACCAACTTGGTGAGTTAGTTGATCTAGGCAAGGTTGGAACCAACCATGTAGGGCACCCGAATTAATGAGATTCACCCGGATGAGTTTTTACCGGACTTGAAATGGGTAATCTTAAGTTTGGAGGGTTTACGGGTCAAATGGTCTTTTCCAGGCTAGGGGTAGTATTGTATTTACCCTAAGTATTTAATTAATTAATTAATTAATTTAAAGAGGAGGGCAATTCGGGTAGGGTTGGCCGAATTTGACCCTTTCTCGCAAGTTAAGCTTCACCCGGGTTCGATCCTTGGTGGAAGCAATGTTAAATTAATTAATTTATATTAATTATCTGATTTAAGTAAGGGCATAATAAGTAATTTCACCTAAGCCTTTAAAAAATCAGATTTTAATTAATTAATGAGGAGTCCTAGTTTGACTAATTCCTAAACTAAAACACCTAATCCTAAGATACCTATCCACTCTCTATCTCACGCTTATTTACTCTCATTCTCACGTCTCTCCACCATATCTCTCACGTCTGACTATCAATAAAAGAACAAAGAAAAACCAAAGTTCAACTCTTGAAGAACTTACACACAAAAACTCAAACGAAAAACTAAGCTAAAAACGAAAAGCAAAAACATTGTTCTTGACGGTTTGTGCTTGGAGTTTGGTGGTGAGGCTTTGGTGTCGTGGATTTGGCTGCCATTGGTGAAGATTTGGAGGGTGTTGATCGAAAAAAGGTATGGGTTTTCTTACTCTTAGTCCCGTTCCAAGGAGACCCCTAGGATTCAGTCGATTCAAATCCGAAAACTAGGATTGTTTCCCCGTTGCATGTCCCTGTCACTAGATCCTATTGATGGTTGTAGGTTGGTATGTTTGCTTGTAGATATTAGGCGTGTAACAAGTTTTCATGATAATTATGTTTATGTATGTATGTTCGGAATTATGTGTGAAATGGAAGATGTTTTTCTGAAAATAGGTAGTCACGGATTGGAGCATGAAATGGCATGTTTAAATTCTTGTATTTTACGTGCAATTGCTTGTGTAAATCATGATGTTCATAAGTGGTGTAATGTTGCTGAATTGGGTGCTAACTCTTGATCAAATGTAACCATGAAAATGCACCTAAAGATGTACTAAATGATCCACGAAATGTCCTAAGAACTAACGTGTAAATGCTGCAAAAAAAGGCTAGAAAAACGTGATCAAATTTCCAGCATTCTAGAAATTTGGTTCGGCCAAGTTACTGGAAAAAACATTGAGTTTTAAATTTTTTTAAAATGCATGAGGTCATTGGGGATTGAACCAACGACCTCACCATATACAAGTTATAAAAAAATTGAATAATAAAAATGAGGTAAGGGGATTCGAATGGGATAAGGCTCAAGTGAAGAGAGGAGAAAAATGAAAGAAAAATAAAATGAGGTATGTGGGGATCGAACCCACAACCTCTCGGATAGACAAGGAAGTTAGGGGGAAAATTAAATAAAGGGAAAATGAGGTTGTGGGGGATCGATCCCACATCCTCTTGGTCTCAAACGAAAAAGGAGAGAGGAAATAAAAGAAAGAAAAAGAAATGTAGGCGTTGGGATTCGAACTTGGGTCCCCAAGCTGAAATTTTAAATCAAAATTTAATATAAGACTAAGTGTTGCTCAAGGGATTTGAAATCGGGTTCCCTTGCCAATTCCGTATTAACACATAAGTCTTACGTGATTAAATAATTAATGAATGCTGCCTATAGGAATCGAAATTGAGACCTTAGCATACTTACATGATGCATAAGTCTTGTACTATATAATCTTGGGTAAGGATAAATCACTAGACGAATTATGAATGAAGCCTCATGGCTTGTACGTATGGGTTCATAAGTCTTAAAAATAAGTGAACCTAAGATGTATAGGCTGAAATGATGTGACCCCCGGATGGTCAAGTAAGAATATGAAACACATTATAAGGCCAAGTGCATTGGCATATGACGAAATGAACATTCACGTAATAAGGTGAGTAATTATGTTATACTATGATGCTAATGAAAATAGTGACAACATGATAAGAGGCTAGTTCAAGTGAGACAAGCTGCATCAACGCCTAAAAATCAATGTCACTAAATGAAATTTTTAAGAGAATATATTTATGCTAAACGATGAATAAGCAAAGAAAGAGTGAATACATGACTATAGGTTAGTGCAAGCGAGACAGGCTACATCTACGCCTAAAAATCAATGTCACTGAATGAAATTTCTAAAAGAGTATATTTATGCTAAACGATATATAAATCAAGAAAAAGCGGGTACACGAGGAAAAGCTAGTACAAGTGAGACAAGCTGTATCTACGCCTAGAATCAATGTCCCTCAATGTAAATTCCAAGAGAGAATATGTATGTTATACGATGAACAAATAATGAAAAGTGAGTAAAGATGAAATGAAAATGTGTTAAGAAAGAACAGCGTGGCATCACAATATGAGGCTAGTGCAAGTGAGACAAGTTGTACCTACGCCAATATAAGGTCACCAAAAATACTCACCTAAGAGAGTGTTGAATATTAAAAGACAAGTCTCAATCACACTCTATATGTAAGTGTTAGGACAATTCACACTTAATACGTAAAGAAGAGATGATAAATCATCTAATGAGCTATGACTACCTCATGCTAGAAGAAAGCTTCGACGATGTATGAGTTGAATGTAAATAGGAATTTTAAACGGAGCACCGATCTAGCTATGAGTGGTTATACCTTCTTTCGGGAAGGGCGGAGGTTCACGTAATTCTCATGAGATGAGACTGTCCACCAAGGTGGGTATGGGTCTCCCTAAATCTCCTAGTCTTTGAACTATGCTGCCAACATAGGGAACTAGCCAGTGGTTTTCCACCTAAGCGAGCTAGGGATGTTTTGGTTTCACCTTGGCCAGTGACTCCACATCTTTTCGGTGTGGGGAAGACATCGGATTTCATGATGCTCACATGATCTATGTCGGTTAAAGTTGAAGTTCCTCAAAGTATGAAAGATAATGAAATGAATGATACCAAAGGTGTTTAGATAGGATAATCAAGAGGTTAACTAGACTCAAGTAATGACACTAGGTCATTCTTTGTCATTGCACAGTGAACCCGATGAGAGTCTTAAAAAACATCCTAGGTATAGCTCGTGTTCACACCAGCCTACGAACAAATGAAAATAAACTAAGTATTAATGAATGAAGCAGACTCTGTGTTCGCTAAAGAAGGCTCCCTAGTTGAGGTCCCATATTTTGAGTCCTCATTTTGGAAAGTCCTAGTGTCAAGTCCATGATTCCAAGGTCTCACGACATATGAACGAATGATATGTAATATATGTATGTGCTATATGACATATGTTATGTGTTGTGTGCAATACAAAAAGAATGATGATGCATGTTACTCTCATAGCATGACTTTTCTAATCTGATTTGTCAAGTCCAACTGACTTGGCTTTCCATAATTCATATTGTTAGGAGAGAGATCTTCTTAATCATGCATGTCCTTGGTGTGTACTTTCATACACCCATACTTAGTACAAGTGTGTACTAATCTCATACATTATACTATTTTAGGTGCAGGTTCAGGAGGGTGTTGAAGACATTCATTGCAGCTGTTCGGACATCAGAGCTTTTCATCCGGACTTGGTAGGTTCTCATGCATTCGAGGATGCCTGCCGTTATGTTTCTATCTTAGTAATAGGTTTAGGCTAGTGGAGAATGTTCCACTAGTATTTCTTTCCTATTTTGTTCAGACTTATGTAATGGTGCCATTCTGGCAATTGCTACTTATGCTATAAGACTATTTATTTCCAGATTGAATGATTCTTTATTAGATGGTTGATACACATGATCAACGAACTTTTTTATATGCATATGCATGTTATAACTATGAAGTGAAGTCTATGTACACTTCAAACAAAACAAAAAGTTTCAAATTTTTCTGCTAAAATTAACCTAACGAATGTAATGACGACGTAAGTAGGCTTGTCTGCGACCTCTGAGAGGTCAACGATGCCGATTTTGGCTAGGGTCTAGACCCCGGTCGTGAAAAACTTGGTATCAGAGCATTAGGTTAAATATCCAAGACATCAGGCTCATATCAACCATGTTAAGTAGTTTCTAAGTTATGGTAGTGAAGTGCACCACTATCATGAATTAGAGACTGCATAATGCATAGGAAAATTCCCTTCTTTTTATATTATCGTGCCTTCTCCAATGTCTGATTACTTGGTGTTATCAGCGTATCTAACATCAATTCTTATCTTTCAGAAAATGAACACAAGGAGGACGCTGGTCGAGGAAGAGTAGGAGCAGCTGCTGGGGACAACCAAGTTCCACCCCAGGCTCCAGCTGCTGGAATGGAGATGCCTGTTAACCCAACTGGGTTGACAGATGGAGAAGTGAGGACATCCCAGGCACAGATGGACCAAGCCATCACTTTACAAGCTAAGGGTATGACAGCCCAGGCAGAGCAACGAGGTGTTCCCAGAGAGAACCCACCTGCCAGCACCATGGCTAGAAGGTTAAGGTACTTCACAAGGATGAATCCTCCCGTTTACATTGGATCTAAGATTGCGGAGGATCTCCAGGAGTTTGCTGATGAGATCTACAAGATACTGTGTGCAATGGGTTTGACTGATGTTGAGAAGGTTGAGATGGCATCCTACCAGCTAAAGGATGTAGCTCAATCCTGGTATAAGATGTGGCAGTATAGCAGAGCCTTAGGAGAAAGTCCTATTACTTGGGATCTTTTCAAGATGGCTTTTTTGGAGCGGTTCTTTCCCAGAGAAATGAAGGAGGCTAAGATTGAGGAATTCATCAACCTTAAGAAGGGCTCAATGTCAGTCAGGGATTACTCCCTGAAGTTCGTAAAACTTTCCAAGTATGCCACTTCTCTTGTGTCTAACAGCAGAGACGAGATGAGTAGATTCTTGACAGGGATTGCTGAGGATCTCGAGGAGGAGTGTAGGAAAGCTATGTTTCATGACAACATGGACCTTTCTAGGCTTATGGTCCATGTCCAACAAGTGGAGGAAAGCAGGAAGAGGAAGCACACTAGGGCAGGGAACAGGTCAAGGCAAGCTGAGGAGAATTTTTTGAGGAAGAGTAGTACTGAAATCAGGGATAAGCCTAGGTTAAAGAAGAGAATCTCCCACCAAAGGGAGTCAAGTTCATCCAAGGGTCGCTATGATAGGGATTTCGAGTACAGAGTTAAGAGGAACAATGAAGTGCATACACCTCAGGAGAGGCCACCGTGTTGGAAGTGTGGCAAACTGCGTGGAAGAGAGTGTATGATGGGATCTAACGCTTGTTACAGTTGTGGCAAAATGGGTCACATGATGAATGATTGTCCGAATAGGAGAAGTCAAGAAAAAGGGAAGGAGAGAGTTCAGCCGAATGGTCAAAGTGAAGAGTCTCCAAGGAGGCAATGATTCTTCGCACTCAATTCTAGGGGTGCAGGGGAAGACACTACTGTTGATGTCTCGGGTGCGTAGTCTTAATTAGTCTTTCATGTGTTTGACTATGTATGGTTTTTATGCACTAGTATGTGGTTAATATGTTTGAGTCATGATGTTGGTTGCTGATTTGTGTGACTTATCTGTTTACTTATGTTGTATGATTTGATGAGACTAGTTTAGGAAAGAGTTCCTTAGTCTATCAATGTGAAGCTGCTAGTAGGTTTCAAGGATGTGCACCATCATGCTAATATGTGAATCGGATATTCACCAATGAAAAGTATTGAATTGCTTATGTATGCATAAGTTCTATAGATGACTGGCTTGTTGTTAGTAAAGAGTAGTGTCATTCGGGGACGAATGTTCCTAAGGAGAGGACAATGTAACAACCCAAAAAAATATTATTCTAAGTAATGCCTAAACGTACCTAGAATGCCTAGATTAGACCGGCTTTACACGGTTTGTTGCACGTGGAACCAGACCTCAGAACCTATGCACTAGCCTAACCAACCAAGTTGGTGAGTTAGTTAAGCTAGGCAAGGTTGGAGCCTACCATGTAGGGCACCCAAATTGAAGAGATTCACCCGGATGAGTTTTTACCGGACTTGAAAGGGGTAATCTTAGGTTTGGAGAGTCTAGGGGTAAAATGGTCTTTTACAGGCTAGGGGTAGTATTGTAATTACCCTAAGTATTTAATTAATTAATTAATTTAAAGAGGAGGGCAATTCGGGTAGGGTTGGCCGAATTTGACCCTTTTTCGCAAGTTAAGCTTCACCCGGGTTCGATCCTTGGTGGAAGCAATGTTAAGTTAATTAATTTATATTAATTATCTTATTTAAGTAAGGGCATAATTAGTAATTTCACCTAATCCTTTAAAAATCATATTTAAATTAATTAATGAGGAGTCCTAGTTTGACTAATTCCTAAACTAAAACTCCTAATCCTAAGCTACCTATCCACTCTCTTTCTCACGCTTATTTACTCTCATTCTCACGTCTGTCCACCATCTCTCTCACGTCTGACTATCAGTAAAAGAACAGAGAAAAACCAAAGTTCAACTCTTGAAGAACTTACACACAAAAACTCAAACGAAAAACTAAGCTAAAAACAAAAAGCAAAAACATTGTTCTTGACGGGTTGTGCTTGGAGTTTGGTGGTGAGGATTTGGTGTCGTGGACATGGATATCATTGGTGAAGATTTGGATGGTATTGATCGACAAAAGGTATGGGTTTTCTTACTCTTGGTACCGTTCCCAAGAGACCCCTAAGATTCAGTCGATTGTAATCCGAAAACTAGGATTGTTTCCCGGTTGCATGTCCCTATCACTAGCTCCTATTGATGGTTGTAGGTTGGTATGTCTGCTGGTAGATATTAGGCGTGTAACGTGTTTTCGTGATAATTATGTGTATGTATGTATGTTCGGAATTATATGAGAAATGGAAGATGTTTTTCCGAAAATAGGTAGTCACGGATTGGAGCATGAAATGACATGTTTAATTTCTTGTATTTTACGTGCAATTGCTTGTGTAAATCGTGATGTTCATAAGTGGTGTAATGTTTCTGAATTGAGTGCTAACTCTTGAACAAATGTAACCATGAAAATTCACCTAAAGATGTACTAAATGATCCACGAAATGTCCTAAGAACTAACGTGTAAATGCTGTAAAAAGGGACTAGAAAAACGTGATCAAATTTCCAGCATTCTGGAAATTTGGTGGCCAAGTTACTAGAAAAAATTTTGAGTTATAAAATTTTTTAAAATGCATGAGGTCATTGGGGATTGAACCCAAGACCTCACCATATACAAGTATAAAAAATTCAATAATAAAAATGAGGTAAGGGGAATTCAAAATGGGGTAAGGCTCAAGTGAAGAGAGGAGAAAAATGAAAGAAAAATAAATTGAGGTATGTGGGGATCGAACCCACATCCTCTCGGATAGACAAAGAAGTTAGGGAAAAATTAAATAAAGGAAAAATGAGGTTGTGGGGGATCGATCCCACATCCTCTTGGTCTCAAACGAAAAAGGAGAGAGGAAAGAAAAGAAAGAAAAAGAAATGTAGGCGTTGGGATTCGAACTTGGGTCCCCAAGCTAAAATTTTAAATCAAAATTTAATACAAGACTAAGTGTTGCTCAAGGGATTTGAAATCGGGTTCCCTTGCGCAATTCGTATTGACACATAAGTCCTACGTGATTAAAATATTAATTAATGCTGCCTATAGGAATTGAAATTGAGACCTTGGCATACTTACAAGATGCATAAGTCTTGTACCATACAATCTTGGGTAAGGATAAGTCACTTAGACGAATTATGAATGAAGCCTCATGGCTTGTACGTATGGGTTCATAAGTCCAGCGTACGTTTAAAAATAAGTGAACCTAAGATGTATGTGATGAAATGATGTGACCCCCGGAGGGTCAAGTAAGAATATGAAACACATTAAAAGGCCAAGTGCAAATGACGAATGAACATTCACGTAATAAGGTGAGTAATTATGTTATACGATGATGCTAATGAAAATAGTGACAACATGATAAGAGGCTAGTTCAAGTGAGACAATCTGCATCTACGCCTAAATATCAAAGTCACTAAATGAAATTTCTAAGAGAGTATATTTATGCTAAACGATGAATAAGCAAAGAAAGAGTGACTACATGACTATAGGTTAGTGCAAGTGAGACAAGCTGCATCTACGCCTAAAAATTAATGTCACTAAATGAAATTTCTAAGCGAGTATATTTATGCTAAACGATAAATAAATCAAGAAGAGCAGCTACACGAGGATAGGCTAGTACAAGTGAGACAAGTTGTATCTATGCCTAGAATCAATGTCCCTCAATGTAAATTCCAAGAGAGCATGTGTATGTTATACAATGAACAAATAATGAAAGGTGAGTAAAGATGAAATGAAAAGATGTTAAGAAAAAATAGGGTGGCATCACAATATGAGGCTAGTGCAAGTGAGACAAGTGGTACCTACGCCAATATAAGGTCACCAAAAATACTCACCTAAGAGAGTGTTGCATATTAAGAGACAAGTCTCAATCACACTCTATATGTAAGTGTAAGGACAATTCACACTTAATACGTAAAGAAGAGATGATAAATCATCTAATGAGCTATGACTACCTTATGCTAGAAGCAAGCTTCGACGATGTATGAGTTGAATGTAAATAGGAACTTTAAACGGAGAACCGATAGGCTAGCTATGAGTGGTGATGCCTTCTTTCGAGAAGGACGGAGGTCCATGTAATTCTCATGAGATGAGATTGTCCACCAAGGTGGGTATGGGTCTCCCTAAATCTCCTAGTCTTTGAACTATGCTGCCAACATAGGGAACTAGCCAGTGATTTTCCACCTAAGCGAGCTAGGGATGTTTTGGTTTCACCTTGGCTAGTGACTCCACCTCTTTTCGGTGTGGGGAATACACAAGATTTCATGATGCTCACATGATCTATGTCGGTTAAAGTTGAAGTTCCTCAAAGTATGAAAGATAATTAAATGAATGATACCAAAGGTGTTTGGATAGGATAATCAAGAGGTGAATTAGACTCAAGTAATGACACTAGGTCATTCTTTGTCATTGGACAGTGAACCCGATGAGAGTCTTAAACAAAATCCTAGGTATAGCTGGTGTTCATACTAGCCTACGAACGAATGAAAATGAACTAAGTATGAATGAATAAACCAGACTCAGTGTTTGCTAAAAAAGGATCCCTAGTTGATGTCCCATATGTTGAGCCCTTGTTTTGTGAAGTCCATATCAAGTCCTTGATTCCAAGGTCTCACGGCATATGAACGAATGATATGTAATATATGTATGTGCTATATGAAATATGTTATGTGCTGTGTGCAATATGAAAAGAATAATGATGTATGTTACTCTCATAGCATGACTTTCCTAATCTGATTTGGCAAGTCCAACTGACTTGGCTTTCCATAATTAATATCGTTAGGAGAGAGCTCTTCTTAATTATGCAAGTCCTTGGTGTGTACTTGCAGACACATACTTAGTGCAAGTGTGTACTAATCCCATACATTATACTATTTTAAGTGCAGGTTCAGGAGGGTGTTGAAGACATTCATTGCAGTTGTTCGGACATCAGAGCTTTTCATCTGGACTTGGTAGGTTCTCATGCATTCGAGGATGTCTGCCGTTATGTTTCTAGCTTAGTAATAGGTTTAGGCTAGTGGAGCATGTTCCACTAGTATTTCTTTCCTATTTTGTTCAGACATATGTAATGGTGCCATTTTGGCAATTGTTACTTATGCTATAAGACTATTTATTTCCAGATTGAATGATTCTTTATTAGATGGTTGATACACATGAGCAATGAACTTCATTATGCGCATATGAAAGTTATAACTATGAAGTCTATGTACACTTCAAACAAAACAAAAAGTTTCAAATTTTCCGCTAAAATTAACCTAACGAATGTAATGACAACATAAGGCGACCTCTGAGAGGTCAACGACGCCAGTTTCGGCTAGGGTCTAGATCCCGGTCATGACAGTTAGAGCTTTTAAAGGATTATGACATTATTATCCTATACAACATCAGGAAATCCAATGTGGTTGATAATGCGTTGAGTCGTGTCTCTATGGGTAGTGTGTTGCATGTAGAAGAGAAGAAAAGGGAGTTAGCCCGAAATGTGCATAGCTAGCCCGATTGGGTGTCCGACTAGAAGATTCTCCAAAAGGGGATGTCATGATCCATCATAATTCTGTGTCATCCATTGTTGTTGATGTGAAGTCAAAACAAAATCTTGACCCTATCTTGATGGAATTGAAAGAGCCGGTTCTCAACAAATCTATAGAAACTCTCTCTCAAGGAGAAGATGGGGTGCTTAGGCACCAAGGAAGGTTATGTTTACCGGATGTGGATTGACTAAGGGAAACAATCTTAAAGGAGGCTCATGGGTATCGATACTCTATCTATCCGAGGCCCGCCAAAATGTACCGTGATTTGCATGATATTTATTGATGGAACGGAATGAAAAAGGAAATAGCGAACTTTGTGGCTAGAAGCTCAAATTGCCAACAAGTCAAGGCCGAGCATCAAGGACCGGGAGGTCTAAATCAAGATATTGACATCCCTACTTGGAAGTAGGAAGATATCAACATGGACTTCATGGTAGGCTTGCTTCGCACCCGCAGACAACATGACTCCTTATGGCTTATCGTCGATAAGTTGACCAAATTAGCACATTTCCTTTCCGTTAATATTTCTTATTCTGCACAAGAATATTCTAGATTGTATATTAAGAAGATCATAAGCTTTTATGTGGGCCCCTTTATCGATCATTTTGGATAGAGGTGCTAAATTTACTTCTCACTTTTGGAGGTCTTTCCAAAGTGGGCTATGTACTCAAATAATACTTAGTTACACTTTTCACCCTCAGACATATGGTCAAGCGATACGCACTATCCAAACCCTAGAAGACATGTTGAGGGAATTTGTCATTGACTTCAAAGGTAATTGTGATGACCACCTAACTTTGATAGAATTCTCATACAACAATATCTACCATTCGAGTATTTCTATGGCACCATGTTAAGCACTCTATGGTAGGAGGTTCAGGTCTTCGTTGGGTGGTTTGAAGTGGGTGAGTTTGATTGTCTTTGTAACGAGGTAGTCTATGAGGCCACGACGAAAGTTTGACTCATAAGGGAGAGGGTCAAGATGGACTATAATCGACATAAATCTTATACAAACAATAGCAAAAGGGGCCTTGAATTTGAAGTAGGAGATTGGGTCTACTTGAATATTTCTCCCATGAAAGGGGTGAGAAGGTTTGGCTTGAAAGGGAAACTTAGTCCTTGGTGTATGGGTCCTTATGGAATTTTGAAGCGTGTGGGGGAAGTGGCATATGAGTTAAGTTGCCAATTGAATTGGCCCTGGTTCATCCGTTGTTCCATGTGCATATGCTAAAGAAATGTATAGGTGACCCGATATCTATTCTCCCATCAAAAGGTGTAGGGGTGAATGAAAACCTTTCTTATGAAGAGGTTCTGGTTGAAATCCTAGATCGTCAAGTCAAGAAATGGAGTAATAAAGAGGTTGCCTCTGTAAAAGACCTATGGAGAAACCATCTAGTTGAGGGTGCAACATGGAAAGTCAAGGCCCACATGAAGTTCCGTTATCCTCATATCTTTCCTCCTACTCATAGTCAAGGTTGAGGTTAGTAGTTCCTCTTAATTTATATAAATTGAGTGTCATATGTATTAATGACCATGACATGAATTCCGTGTATGTGCATATCCTTGTAGAAATTCATGCTTAAATTGAGTTTTCATGAAATATGTCCTTATAGTTAACTTGCACTTACATGTTGTGTGCTTTCTTGTATCCATGAAAGATGTATTGAGCATGCTATGTGTTGTTTTGAGAAGAAATTTGCATGTCAACTCTATGGTGTTCATATTGAGCTTATATGTAAATGGAGAAGGTAGTTCCTCTTTATGTGATGTAACATGGTGAGCTTTTATAGGTTCCTATGTTTTAATGTTATGATTATGTGTTGTAGAGAGTTGAGAATTCCTTCTATGATCTGTGACTCATCATGATATTGTTGTTTTTGGGATGCTAGTATTGAGTCTCTTTCTTGTTCCTATAAGAGGTTTAAGGTGTCATTCGGGGATGAATGTTCCTAAGGGGGGGATATTGTAACACCCCAGAAATTTCTACGACGTAGTCTACAGCCCCACCTATCAAATAATGGTTAAGATAATGTTTCCAGATCTTGATAAATGTAATAAACTTTATTTAAATGTATTAGTACCTAAACGTCAAGGGACGACCATGACGTTCGGAAACTAGCAATATTGAACTAGTAGACATCATGTAACACCCTCTAAAACAAATTAGGTGAATCTAGATCCTTACATGTGTTTCATGAGGCTATAAAGTCCTAAAATGTTTATTAATAGTGTTAGAAGTCCGTTTGAGGAGTTTGGAAGATTTTGGAAGTGAAACGTCCAAGTCGTCTGGAAACTAGTCAAAGTTAAACTAGTGTGTCGTACTATTTTGTAGTGGAGTTTTGGGGTATGCTATGAGGGTGAAATTGAGTATTGTTTGTTCCTAAACACAACCTGACATTTAATGGGTAAAAACGTCAGAGAACGATGCCCTAAGGACATGCCAAAGGGTCCTAGAGGAGGACACAAACATGGGCCAATGAAGCTGCCGAGGCAGCTAAGATTTGAGGCCCAAGGCGCATCACACATGCTACACTCAAAGGGAAAAAAAGTTTGCCCTGCGACGTAGGGCCGACACGAACCATTCTGTCTCAAAATTTTCCAGAACTAAGAACTGGAAGTGCCTCCACGACACACAGCCATGTCCCAGATTTGGTCACGTTGTTTTTAAGTCAAATTAGAATTGTTTAAATGGTCCTATATATGAAGGGTTATTTTGGGTATTGTGGGGACTTCTTATTGACATTTATTTAATCTTTTTAAACCTCAAAAGTCACCAATTAAGCAAAACCCTCAACTCAAAACAAAACTTCGTCATTCTTTCTCTCCAAAATCTCCATTGATGAAGCTTTGAAGCTCCAAGGAAGAAGACTGATTTTCAAGTTTTTCTTCATGAATTGCGTGGGATTTGCTTCACATAAGATATGGTGTTTCATCGTTGGATTCTCTTCCATTCAAGGAAATGGTTTTAAAAGATGATCAAAAACATGAAATCTTATAGTTCAACTTCTAGACATGGGTTCTTGCATAAAACGTTTTGAATCATTGAGTTATGATTGAATTGATGCTAATTTGATGATTTTAGATCAAAAACTCCATGAACCCATTGAAATCATGATTTCCTTATTTTGACTATATTATGGGTGATTTGATTATGTCTCAATTGTATTGAATTTTTGTGTAGTTTACCTTGGGCTATTGAATTATGTAAGAAGCATGTTAGAATTGTATGTAGTCTGTCCTAAATTGATGAATTTTATATTGTATTATCTTGGATCTTTTTATAGTTTGATTATTTATTTGAATTTGTGACTATGACTATTGGTAAGAACCTTTGTGAATTGAATTGGTTGAATTGGGTATGAATTGGAGTTGTTGATATTGGAATGATGGTATGTTGACCTAACCACTTATATATTGCGTAGTATAGGTGTTTCAATTGTGATATTTGGTATGGTACACTTATGGTGGCGGTGCTTATGGATATAATTGTGAAGAATGTTGCCTCGTCGGGATTACTTTATGAATTGTGAAGAATGTGGCCTTGTCGACATTACTTTATGAATCATGATGTTATCATTCTATAACATGTATATGTGATCATTGTGAAGATCTATATGACTGATGTGCATATATGAAGTCAAAGCATGTGTTCTTCTAAGTTTATGATAGAGTCTATAGTAGACTATAATGATGTTTTCATTTGTGTATACTTGATGTTGAAGTGTGAATCTTCATAGTTGACTATATGAGTTATATGATGAACTATGAAGATGTTTCTATAGAAGTGTGTAGGGTGACTTGTATTACACTTGGTTGTCCTTATGTTCTACTTGGATGATATTGTACATGTGATAAAATGATGATATGTGTGTCTTGTTTTGGTACACCTATGTCCCTCTACTTGATACATGTAGAATATGAATATGATTCTTGACTTAGTAGGCTAAAGAACCTTTATCATGTATGTGTATGTATGATTGAAATATGATCTTGAACATAGTTAAGAGGGTCATTTATGTGGAACCTTCAACTTAGATAGAAGGTTATGATATCGTTGAAGTAGAAAGTCGTAATGGTATCCTTCTCATGTGAATGATGGACTTAGGGGTTGGTTGGCTGGAACAACATCAAATCATCCATAGGAAAGTCATGAATCTATCCTATTTAACCATTGTGTGGAAGCCCTAGTGGACCCCTTTGGTAATGTGTATTATAATTTGGTTGTGACATCTATATGGTACCCCTTCATATGCCCTTAGATGTAATTACTATATGAGAACAAAGGCTAGGACAGAGAGAGTATGCTTGGGGAGTGACTTTACTTAAGTTTATAATAGAGTATAAACCATGTGCCTTCATGGGATGTGTCCTAGTTCTATCATTTGCAAGTGGAACACCCTCCATAGGAGTAGGGTATACTCTGGATTCCATGCCTAGCTAGTATGGTCTATGTCGGTTATTATCTATTCTAATCATTTGGGATACATTCTAGTGTTAGATAAGTTCTACAAAGTTTAGGTAGTAGAATGGGACGCTATAGAGACATTGCACAAGTAGGCTTTGAAGATTCTAGTGTGTATGTTCCCTAGGTGTTCTCCAAGACCATTATGTGAAGTACTTAATTGTTGAATGTCTCTTAAATGGTTTAATGAACATAGTAACTTAAGTAAATTGTATGTAAATGAAAAGGTACTTATTTAGAGTAGCTTTAAGTATTGCTTAGGTAGGCTTGGAGAGGGTGTAAGGGCGGTCTATTAGGTGAGTCTTAAAGTAATTATAGGTAGGGAGTTAGTTGATGAAATGAGAATAATTTTATCTTAGGTAGTCTTAACGATCACTTAGGTGTGTGTGAAGGAGTTGTATGGGCGGTCACTTTATTTCACTCAACTGAACCTTAAAATAACATTTGGTAGGAGAGTCTCATGTTTATGTGTTTTGAATTGATGTTGATGCTATATTATGGAATTTGAATTATATATGTTTATGTTGACTTGTAAGTGATTTTTATACTTGTTGATATCCTTTGAATGGGAGACCTGTCGCGGTGACTCAATTTAAAAAGAATTAGTTAAAAGAATTTTAAAACGGGTAAAAGAGGTTAAAGGAAAAAGGGAGTCACCACCTAATTTTATTAGGAAATCTAGGAAACCGATTTATAATTAACTTAAAAGAGAGTCTATGAAATCAATTTGATTCTAGGTAAGGGGTTTAAGTTATTTCGAAGGGAAGGGTTTAGACATCTTTCGATATCCACAAATATGGTTCCCGACTAAGTTCATTTTATCAAATTGAGGAGGAGAATAAAATATGTATAAATATAATAAACATGCAATATACACAATAAAATAAAATAATGATATCGGCATAAGGTTTGTCTAACATCGATATACACAAAATAATGAATTGAAAAATATAATTTGAACTCCTTTCGAATAGCTTCAAGGAAGCAAGTCTTCGGTAACTGTAAAGACACTTAGTAAAAGTGTTAGTAATAAACAAATATGAATAAAATTGACTACATGAAATAATAACTTAAAAATAAAAACCCATCTTATTAACATGAGAGGCCTTTGAAATCGACGGTAATTTCTTCATCGGCCAATATATGAACTAAAAGTAAAATTTTGTCTTTTAACATTGGGGAGGCCTACAAAACCGATGGAGAGATTTTCTTATTGGTCATTTTAATAAACTATATCAATGTATAAGAATTTAATCGAACAATTAAAATAACAAAAATTATCCAAAGTGAATTTGGAAATAGCTTTAACGGTGGCTTTACAAATATTTTCACAAATAAAGTGAATTACACTAGCTTAGTCACTTGAAGATTCATCACCACCCTAGAATTGCTTAAATAGAATACCCACTTTTAAAATGAACTCAACAAAAACAACAGACGACTTCACTAGATTTAGAGCTCAATTACTATACTAAACTATTAAAATAATGAAGAAAAATACTAATCACTGGAGAAGCTATCAACCATATTTTTATCAGAATAATGGCTCTAACATTTTATAAGCTAAACCCAACAGAGATGAACATATGCCCAAATCACCATTAAAATGTAAATTAATTAGGGAACACACACTAAAGAACCCAATAATTTGAACTAAAGCAAACGAATAGAAGAAAAAAAAACTATACTTACTTAATGGCCGGATCTTGTTCATTTCCGCCAGCGATTGAGTAGAGCTGTTGTGATCTAGAGCTTGGGGGCTCACTGATTTCTCATTGATATCGTGTCAAAACACCTGAAAATGAAGGAAAATCGTTAAAGGGGAAGATAGGAAGGGATTGGCGGCGTGAGTTACTGGCCAAAATTGAAAAAGATAAAAATGGAGTTTTTGGGTCTTTTGGTTGCTGGAAATGGATATTTTTTTTGCCGGTTTCGGCTGTTGTTTGGCGGTTTGTTCGTTGCTGCAACTATTAGCTATGGAGGAAAATAGAATAAATGGTGGAGCATGGTGGTTGTTTGGAGGTGTTTTCTTGTTGTGTTGGCTGGAAACTAAAGTAGAGGAGTTTTTGGGTTGAGCGATGTTTGGTTGGAGAAGAGAAGAAGAAAGGAGGACATGGGTCTTTTTGGTTGGATGTTCGTGAAGGAACGAGGCTGGGTATAGAAGCGATTTGGTGGCTGGTTGGAGCTGAAGAGCGATAAAGGTTTCACCAGATATGATTTTTCCGGCAATAATGGATGCAAATAAAGGTGAAAAAGGGTCTGGTTGTTTGCAAAAGCTCAGCGGAAAAGGAAGAACAGGGGAGGTTGAGGTTTTTGGTAGTGGACTCTCCGGAATCCGGTGGAATTCCGGTGAACTTGTCACCGAAAAATAATGAACAAAAAAATAAAAATCTAAAAAATATCCCTAAAATCATTCCAACACCATAACCTAATTAGCTAATTGTTCTATATATATTGAATTATTGAAAATGGGCCTATATTATGGGCTTGAAATTGTGGCCCCAAAAATCATTGATTGATAAAATATTGGTGTATTCAAATTGTATTCGTATTCGAATAAACTTTTAGACCGAGAAAAATATCTAAATGAATATTAACAATGTAACATAGAAAAATTAATATGAAAAATGTAATGAACGTAACCAATTACATGTAAAAAAAATACAATTTAACACAAATAATAAATTTTTAAAAGTGAACAAAGATTTGAGCATCCGACGGTGATAAAATAATATACTAGCACAACCGATAAAAATCCGAACACTTTGAGAAAAAAGTTGATTATCAACAAATTGCATTAAAATGACAAAATATGTATTTTTGAACTATTTAAAATAAAATACTGAAAAGTATTAATTTTAAAACTATCAAACCAAAATTTGGTGTCAACAACTTGACCCTTTGTTTGATTAGGATCGATGAAAGAGATCCTAGTCAAACAAAGTTGACGAACCCAAATTTTGTTTGATAAACATTGAACAAAACAATTGAGACGTTAGTAGAGCTTTTGAGCAAGACTCCACATTCGACTGGATTGAAAATAATAAACAAAAGACAGAGATTGATTGTAAACTGAGAACATTCACATACCTTCGATGTTACTTGCAAAAACTCACAACGAAGGTGGTGTACATTTTTGAAAGGAGGATGACGTGAATAACATGTCACTTTGAATGAGGTGACAACCCAATGTGTCTCTTTAAAAGGTGGACGACCCAATTTGAACATAACATGTCACTTTAAACGAGGTGACAACCCAACGTGTCTCTTTGAAAGATGGACAATCCAATTTGAACTTAACATATCACTTAGAACGAGGTGACAACCCAACTTAAATATAACATGTCACATTGAACGAGGTGACAACCGTACATGTCTCTTTGAAAGCTGACGACCCAACTTGAATATAACATGTAACTTTGAACGAGGTGACAACCCAACGTATCTCTTTGAAAGGCAGACGACCCAACTTGAACTTAACATGTCACTTTGAACGAGGTGACAACCCAACTTGTCTCTTTGAAAGGCGGACGATCCAAGTTGAACTTAACATGCCACTTTGAACGAGGTGATAACCTAACTTAAATATAACATGTCAATTTGAATGAGGTGACAACCCAACGTGTCTCATTGAAAGGCGGACGACCCAACATAAATATAACATGTCACTTTGAACGAGGTGACAACCCAACGTGTTTCTTAGAAAGAGGGATGACCCAACTTGAAATTCACATGCCATTTAAAGGGAGATGACAACACAATCCTGCATATAACATGTCACTTTGAACGAGGTGACAACCCAACGTTTCTCTTTGAAAGGCGGATGACACAACTTGAATATAACATGTCACTTTGAATGAGGTCACAACCCAATGTGTCTCTTTGTAAGGCGGACGACCCAACTTGAATATAACATGTAACTTTGAATGAGGTGACAACACAATGTGTGTCTTTGAAATGCAATCGACCCATCTTCAATGTAACAACCCTAAAAATGGATATGATAAGTAATGCTTAATGTGTCTAGAATGACTATGATTAGACCGGGTTCACACGGATTGATGCGTGTAGAAACAGACCTCTGAACCCTTGCTACAGCCAAGCAAACTAATTTGTGGAGTTAGTTGAGCTAGGAAAGGTTGGGTCCAGCCATGTAGGGCTCTCGAATACGAAGATTTACTCGAATAAGTCTTTACCGGACTTAAAAAGGGAAAATCTTAGGCTTGGAGGGTCTAGGGGTAAAATGGTCTTTTTCCAGGTTAAGGGTAATATCGTAATTACCCTAAATATATAATTAATTATTTAATTAATAAGGTGGAGGGGCATTTTGGGGAGAGAGGGCCGAAAATTGGCTCTTAGAGTGAAGTCTTGCTCCACCCGGGTTCGAACCTAGGTGGAAGCGATGATTTAAATTATTTTTTATTTAAGTTGGTAAATTAAGGTAACTAATTAATATTTATTATTTATTAGCTGATTTAAAATAAAAGGGAAATCAGATTTTTACCATTTAATAAAACCTTATTTGACTAAGTCCTAAACTAGACTCCTAAGCCTAAGAAAACTCTCACCTCTCACGTCTATCTCTCACCTTCACGATCAAACCAACTCTTTATCACGTTCTCTCTGCCAAATAACGTACAAGAACAGAAGATAAACCAAAGTTCTTCACACTTGAAGAACTAACAACGAAAATTATTAACAAACAACAAATCGAACACGTTAGGCAAAGAGAGGGTTTTTCTGTCGAAAGTTTGGTGTTGAAACTTTGATTGGACGTGATTTTTGGAGAAGGTTTGGGCAGCAACTTCAAGGTTTGAACGTCATAAAAGGTATGGTTTCTCTTCTCTCTTGGTCCTTTTCCCAAGAGACCCCTTAAGGTTCAGTATATTCTAAACCGAAAACTAGGATTGTTCCCCGTTGCATGTCCCTGTCACTAGCTCCCATTGATTCGTAGGTTGGGTATGTTTGCTGGTAGATATTAGGCATGTAATGTGTTTTCGTGATGAAAATGTTCATGAATATGTGTTTGGAATTGTATGAATGACAATCTATGTTTTCCAAAAATATGTGCACGTGTGTGAAATGTTGGCCGTGATCTATGACTCTCTGGTTTAAGGCTCAAAAAATGTAATGTTTATGGTTATATTTCATGTGCACAAAATTTCTTAAATTGTGATGTTCATAAGTGATGTAAAAAGACTGATTTGAGTGCAAACTAATAGTCAAATGAATCCATGAAAATGCACCTAAAGAACTCACTAAAAACTACTTAAAACGTCTAAACATTTAATGTGAAAGAGGTGAGGAACTAGGCTGCAAATATTTCCAGCATCTTGTTGATGAGTTTCAGCCAAGCTATGGGGATTATCATGCTATGTAAAAATGAATTAAAATATGTGAGGCCACTGAGGATCGAACCCGTGACCTCACTATGTTAAAAATCATAAAAATAAGTAAGTTAAAACAATGTGGTGAGGGGGATTCGAACCGTGGTCTTGACTGGAAAATGAAGTTATGAAAATAAGAAATTAGAGGAGTGGGATTCAAACCCACAACCTCTCAGTCAGACTTAAGGAAATTAAAAGAAAATAAATGTTGAGACGTGTGGGAATCGAACCCACGACCTCTAGGTTGATTAAGGGAATTAAACAGAAAAAAATAAAGTGAGGCTGTGGTGATTCGATCCCACAACCCCTCGGCAAGAAAAAGAAAGTTCAAATAAAAGAAATTAAAAGGAAATGAAGGATGTAGCACAGACTTGGTGCAAGATATGGCAGGATAGTCGAGCTTTGGGCGGAGTTCCGGTCACTTCGAAGCTGTTTAAGACAGCCTTCCTTCAGAGATTCTTTCTCAGGGAGATGAGGGAGGCCAAGGTTGAGGAGTTTATTAACATTAAGCAGGGATCAATGACAGTCAGGGAGTATTCCCTGATATTTGTTAAACTATCTAGGTATGCCACTTTCCGTTGTATCTAACAGCAGGGATGATATGAGTACTGAAGTTTGTTAAACTATCCAGGTATGCTACTTCCCTTGTATCAAACAGCAGGGATGAGATGAGCAGGTTCCTCACAGGAATCACCGGAGATCTGGAGGAGGAGTGTCGGTCTGCGATGCTCCACGATAACATAGACCTCTCCAGGTCAATAGTGCATGTCCAGCAGGTGGAGGACAGCCGGAAGAAGAGGGGCGTACGTGATGCTAGGAGGCCTAAGCCTAATGATCAGGCAGTTCCTAGCAATGGAGGCAACAGGAACAACTTTGGTGTCCGTGAACAGCCTAGATTTAAAAAGAGGCAGCAAAGTTCAGGGAACTCTAACTTTCAGAGGAGTAAAACACCTAGAGGAGGCAGACCCGAGCCCAAGAAGGGCAATGGAGGTGAGATGCAGCATCCCAGAAAGGACTGTGCTAAGTGTGTTCGTGCTCACAGTGGAGAGTGCAGACAGGGCACTAATGCCTACTTCGGTTGCGGTAAGAGCGGGCATATGGTTAAAGGACTGCCCACAGAACAGAGGTCAGGCTGGAGGTAATGCTCAGCCTAGGCCTAATCCACAGGGTGCAGCAGAAGCCGAGCCTCCTAAGAGGAACAGGTTCTACGCCCTTAAGGGCAAGGAGGAGCAGGAGAAGTCCGCTGATGTGGTCACAGGTATGCTGCAAGTATTCTCAACTTCTGTTTATGCTTTACTTGATCCAGGGTCTACGCTTTTCTTTGTAACTCCTTTTCTTGCTCTCACTTTTGAGATATTGCTTGAAGTTTTGCATGATCCTATAGTGGTTAGTACACCCTTAGGAGAAAATGTGAGAGCTGATAGAGTGTACAAGGATTGCCCAATAGTTGTATGTGGTAGGATTATGTGTGCAGACTTGGTTGAGTTACCTATGAATGATTTTGACATCATTCTTGGCATGGAATGGCTTCATAGTTGTTATGCTTGTATGGATTGCCATAGTAGGGTTGTGAGATTTCATTTCCCAAATGAGGTAGAGCTGATCTGGGAGGGGTACAACTCGAGTCGTCCTAATCCCTTGATTTCGAACCTTAGGGCCAATAAAATAATGTCCAAGGGGTTATTGTGTCATCTTGTGAGTGTTAATGATTTAGATCATGAAATTCCTTCCATAGACTCAGTGCCTGTAGTAAATGAGTTCCAAGATGTATTTCCTAATGATTTGCCTGGAGTCCATCCCCCTCGAGAGATTGACTTTGCTATCTATTTAGAACCCGATACTAAACCAATTTCGATTCCTCCTTACAAAATGGCTCCAACTGAACTGAAAGAGTTGAAGCTGCAGTTAAAAGATCTCACTGATAAGGGTTTCATTCAGCCGATCATATCCCCTTGCGGCGCTCAAGTGTTGTTTGTGAAAAAGAAAGATGGAACCCTTAGAATGTGTATCGATTATCGGCAGCTCAACAAATTCACTACAAAGAATAAGTATCCACTTCCCAGAATAGATTACTTGTTCTATCAGCTCCAAGGGTCTCGTTTCTTATCTAAGATTGATCTTCATTCAGGGTATCATCAGCTTAGGGTTAGGGATAGAGATATCCCAAAGAAAGCCTTTCGTACCCGTTATGGTCATTATGAGTTCTTATTCATGTCATTTTGTCTCATTAATGCACCAGCTGCATTTATGGACCTTATGCACCGAGTCTTCCGTGAATACCTTGATTCTTTTGTCATAGTATTCATTGATGACATCCTCATATATTCTAGGACCATGGAAGAGCATAAACAACATTTGAGACTAACCTTGCAGGTACTTAGACAACATTAGTTGTATGCCAAATTCAGCAAGTGTGAATACTGACTTAGATCAGTGACCTTCCTGGGTCATGTTGTGTTCGATCAGGTTGTGGAGGTGGACCCCAGGAAGACCGAGGCTATGAAGAACTGGCCTAAACCTTTTACTCCCACTGATATCTGTAGTTTTTTGGGACTGGCTGGTTACTACCGCAAGTTCGTGGAGGATTTTTCTTCCATTGTTGCCCCACTAACAGTTTTGACTAAGAAGAAAGACAAGTTTGAATGGACGGAGACTTGTGAGAAGAGTTTCCAGGAGCTTAAAGACAGACTCACTTCAGCCCCGGTGCTTACGTTGCCTAAGTGTGGTGAGAATTACACTGTCTATTGTGATGCATCTAGGGTTGGTTTGGGTTGTCTTCTTATGCAGGTTGGTAAGGTGATAGCTTATGCGTCTAGACAGCTTAAGGTTCATGAGAAGAATTATCCCACTCATGACCTGGAGTTGGCAGCTGTGGTGTTTGCACTGAAGCTGTGGAGGCACTACTTGTATAGAGTGCATGTGGATGTGTTCACAGAGCACAAGAGTCTCCAGTACGTGATCATGCAGAGGGAGTTGAATCTACGTCAGCGAAGATGGTTGGAGCTGTTGAAGGACTATGATATGAATGTCCACTACCATCCAGGTAAGGCTAATGTTGTAGCTGATGCTTTGAGCAGGATGAGCATGGGAAGTACAGCCCACGTTGAGCATGAGAAGAAGGAGTTGGTGAAAGATGTACACAGACTGGCCAGACTGGGTGTGCGGTTGGTTGACTCTACTAGTGAGGGTGTTTTAGTTCATCCTAGTTCTGAATCATCCTTGGTAGTTGAAGTCAAGCAGGGTCAGCATCTCGATCCCTGTGTTGATGGAGCTGAAGGACTCAGTGTTGATAAAAATGAATGAGACTTTTGCTTTGGGAGGTGACGGCGTACTTAGGTACCAGGACAGGCTGTGTTTACCAGATGTGGATGATTTGCGGACCAGGATTGTTGTAGAGGCCCATGGTTCCAGATATTCCATACATCCAGGTTCCACCAAGATGTATCATGATCTTAAGCAGATTTATTGGTGGGATGGTATGAAGAAGGATATTGCCGAATATGTTGCCAAGTGTCCTAATTGTCAGCAGGTTAAGGTAGAACATCTTAAGCCTAGCGGTCTTACTCAGATTATTGAGGTTCCGACTTGGAAGTGGGAGGCCATTAATATGGACTTCGTGGTTGGTCTTGCGAGGACTAGGAGACATCATGACTCCATATGGGTTATTGTGGACAAGATGACTAAGTCTACCCACTTTATCCCTATGAAATCTACTTACAGAGCCGACGATTATGCGAGACTCTACATTGATGAGATTGTGAGATGGCATGGGATTCCTTTGTATATCATTTCAGATAGAGGAGCTCAGTTCACTTCACATTTCTAGAGATCCTTCCAGAAGAGCTTATGCACGTAGGTAAAGCTTAGTACTACCTTTCATCCTCAGATTGATGGGCAGGCATAGCGCACCATTCAGACATTGGAGGACATTTTGAGGGCGTGTGTGATTGACTTCAGGGGTAGCTGGGATGACCATCTACCTTTGATAGAGTTCTTGTATAATAACAGCTATCACTCCAGCATTGGATGGCACCGTTTGAGGCACTGTATGGTAGGAGGTGTAGATCTCCAGTTGGGTGGTTTGAGGTTGGAGAGTCATCCATTTTGGGTCCAGAGATCATTCATGAGGCCTTAGAGAAGGTCAGGGTGATTAGGGACAGGTTGGCTACTGCTTACAGTCGGCAGAAGTCATATGCAGATATCAGAAAACGACCCTTAGAGTTTGATATTGGTGACAAGGTCTATTTGAAGATATCACCAATGAAGGGGGTGATGAGGTTTGGCAGGAAGGGTAAGTTGAGTCCGAGGTATGTTGGGTCATATGAGATCCTACAGCGTGTGGGTGAGGTGTCCTATGAGTTGAAATTGCCTGCAGAGCTAGTTTTTGTCCATCTAGTCTTTCATGTATCCATATCAAAGAAGTGCCTAGGTGATCCAGCATCGATTCTACCTATGGAAGGTTTGGGGGTTGATGAAGACTTGTGCTATGAGGAGATACCTATTGAGATCTTAGACAGACAGGTCAAGCGGCTGAGGAACAAGGAGATTGCCACAATAAATGTATTATGGAGGAATCATCTTGTTGAGGGTTCTACGTGGGAGGCCGAGGCCGATATGAGATCCCGCTACCCTCATCTTTTCATCTCTTGAGGTTAGACTTCCTACTCTTAAGTCTAAGTTTCCTTATCCCTCTATTTTTTTTGTTTCTATTGCTTGATTGTGTATAGTAACTATGTTATGATCTGACTGGCATTACGCTAGATAGTTAGTAGTGTCATTCGGGGACGAATGTTCCTAAGGGGGGAATAATGTAACAACCTTAAAAATGGATATGATAAGTAATGCTTAATGTGTCTAGAATGCCTACGATTAGACCGGGTTCACACGGATTGATGCGCGTAAAAGCAGACCTCTGAACCCTTGCTACAGCAAAGCCAACTAACTTGGGGAGTTAGTTGATCTAGGAAAGGTTGGGTCCAGCCATGTAGGGCTCTCGAATACGAAGATTTTCTCGAATGAGTCTTTACCAGACTTAAAAAGAGAAAATCTTAGGTTTGGAGGGTCTAGGGGTAAAGTTGTCTTTTTCCAGGCTAAGGGTAATATCGTAATTATCCTAAATATAAAATTAATTATTTAATTAATAAGGTGGAGGGGTATTTTGGGGAGAGAGGGCCGAAAATTGGCTCTTAGAGTGAAGTCTTGCTCCACCCGGGTTCGAACCTAGGTGGAAGCAATGATTTAAATTATTTTTTATTTAAGTTGGTAAATTAAGGTAATTAATTAATATTTATTATTTATTAGCTGATTTAAAATAAAAGGGAAATCAGATTTTTACCATTCAATAAAACCTTATTTGACTAATTCCTAAACTAGACTCCTAAGCCTAAGAAAACTCTCACCTCTCACGTCTATCTCTCACTTTCACGATCAAACCAACTCTTATTCACGTTCTCTCTGCCAAATAACGTACAAGAACAGAAGATAAACCAAAGTTCTTCACACTTTAAGAACTCACAACGAAAATTATAAACAAACAACTAATCAAACACGTTAGGCAAAAAGAGGGTTTTTCCGTCGAAAGTTTGGTGTTGAAACATGGATTGGACGTGAGTTTTGGAGAAGGTTTGGGCAGAAACTTCAAGGTTTGAACGTCATAAAAGGTATGGGTTCTCTTCTTTCTTGGTCCCTTTCCCAAGAGACCCCTTAAGGTTTAGTATATTCTAATCCGAAAACTAGGATTGTTCCCCGTTGCATGTCCCTGTCACTAGCTCCCATTGATTCGTAGGTTGGGTATGTTTGCTGGTAGATATTAGGCATGTAATGTGTTTTCGCGATGAAAATGTTCATGAATGTGTGTTTGAAATCGTATGAATGACAATCTATGTTTTCCGATAATATGTGCATGTGTGTAAAATATTGGCCGTGATCTATGACTCTCGGGTTTAAGGCTCAAACAAATGTAATGTTTATGGTTATATTTCATGTGCACAAACTTGCTTAAATTGTGATGTTCATAAGTGATGTAAAAAGGCTGATTTGAGTGCAAACTAATAGTCAAATGAGTCCGTGAAAATGCACCTAAAGAACTCACTAAAAACTATTTAAAACGTCTAAACATTTAATGTGAAAGAGGTGAGGAACTAGGCTGCAAAAATTTCCAGCATCTTGTTGATGAGTTTCGGCCAAGCTATGGGGATTATCATGCTATGTAAAAATGAATTAAAATATGTGAGGCCACGAGGATCGAACCCGTGACCTCACTATGTTAAAATCATGAAAATAAGTAAGTTAAAACAATGTGGTGAGGGGGATTCAAACCATGGTCTTGGATGGAAAATGAAGTTATGAAAATAAGAAATGAGAGCAGTGGGATTCGAACCCACAACCTCTCAGACAGACTTAAGGAAATTAAAAGAAAATAAATGTTGAGGCGTGTGGGAATCGAACCCACGACCTCTAGGCTGATTAAGGGAATTAAACAGAAAAAAATAAAGTGAGGATGTGGGGATTCGATCCCACACCTCATGGTCAACTCGAAAAAGTCAAGGAAAAAGAAATTAAAATAAAAGGGGGCTGTGGGGGGTCGATCCCACAATCCCTTGGCCAAGAAAGAGAAAGTTCAAAGAAAAGAAATTAAAAGGAAACGAAGGTGTTGGGGCTCAATCTTGGGTCCCCAAGCCATATGGATCAAACTAAAAAAAAAATGTAAGCGTTGTCCAAGGGATTCGAAATCGGGTTCCCTTGCCCAAATTCTGTATTGATACATAAGTTATACGTTAATTAAATGTTCAAGAATAATGCTGCCTACTTAGATCGAAATTGAGATCTTGGCATACATACAAGATGCAAAAATGCACTAGGTAGATATCAACATTTTATGGATAACTATTTTAATCAATTAGAAAATTATATTATCTATATAGATGATATATTATTATATTCAAAAACACAAGATGAACATATCAGGTTATTAGAAAAATTTATACACATAATTAAATATTTTGTAACGGCCTGTATTTTTGTATGTGGTAGTTCTATTCATGTTATACTTGACTTATACTTATAGTGTAGGTGAGGGATCATGTTTCTTACATGATTAGTGTTGGTTTAAACTAGCTTGGAAGGTGATGTAATGCCTTGCACGTTTTAGCATATGTATTGCAAGTTAACTCCAATGGAAAGTATTTAAGTAATTATAGTAAGGTGGTAATTGAGCTAGCAGCTGCATCACCTACTTGATCTATATTATAATTAAAGGGCCCAAATTTGATTGACCAGATTTAGGCTTATATTTAAGGGCTCATTTGAAGCCCAAACCTATTAAAGAAAATGTGAATGAAAGAAGGCCCAACAGCCAAATCTGCCAATTGGCCATTATGGATAAAGCCCAAGTGAAACTAAGTAAGTACATGACCTCCTAAGATTTGTTTTACCATGTTATTGGGCCAAGTTTGTACCACCTACTTGCACTAATCTGTCCCAAGCTGATTAAAAGAACAAAGGAAAAATGGACAGCCAAGGTCCAATAATATTAAGTCCAAAAGGCCCCAAGTTAAAAGGACAAGCAGGTGGGGCACCTACTTGACATTATATGGCCCAAAATTGGTCAAGAGTGTCGGCCATAACACCTCCTTTTTCAAAGGATAAGGATCAAGTCTTATTCTCCATTTTGAACTTTCAAAAATTTCAGATTTCCTAAGTTCTTTCTTGGTCTCTCTTGGCTTCAATTAGCAGCCCTAAAACACCTTAGAGTTCTTGAGTGTTGTCTAATTTTTCAAGTAAGAGTTTGAAGGAGAGTTTGAATTCTTGAAGTACAAGTTTAGAGGATAAATTTTCAGAATTAAGGTAAGACTTCAACCCATTTGTTTTCCTCTCTTTGATAATGTTTGGAGTGGAGAATTTTGTATATGTTTATCAAGAATTCATGGATTGTGATAAATCTTTGAGTCAATATTCTCCTATTATGCTGATAGATTTGAGATTGTTAGTGGCTGCCTTATGAATATTGTTGTTGAGGGCTGTTTGGGTATCTCTGGAAATGATGTTTGAAGTTGTATTAATGTGTAGAGGAAGGGTGTGGTGGTTCACCATTTATGTAAGGGTTGTATGGGCCTGATTTCCATCAAATATTTTTAGCTACTGTTTTGGAGAACCTTATTGTGATTAGCTGCTGATTAGCTTAATCATGAATCGTGATAGTGGTATTGGTCATAAATATAAGGTATGTAAGGCTATTTGATTCTATATCCTTTTGGCATGAAATCTGCCACCTGCAATTAATATCAATGAAGTGATTCTCATAAGTTCTATTTCTAGAAAAGAAAGCATGGTGGCAGCGTACTATCTCCAAATAGCTAACAATATTTCTTTCCCCATTCTAAGTACATTGAACTACTTCATTATATGTAATGACAACAAATACTCTATCTTGTGTAATTTCCNTGAATTCTTGAAGTACAAGTTTAGAGGATAAATTTCCAGAATTAAGGTAAGACTTCAACCCATTTGTTTTCCTCTCTTTGATCATGTTTGGATTGGAGAATTTTGTATATATTTATCAAGAATTCATGGATGATGATAAATCTTTGAGTCAATATTCTCCTATTATGCTGAAAGATTTGAGATTGTTAGTGGCTGCCTTATGAATATTGTTGTTGAGGGCTGTTTGGGTATCTCTGGAAATGATGTTTGAAGTTGTATTAATGTGTAGAGGAAGGGTGTGGTGGTTCACCATTTATGTAAGGGTTGTATGGGCCTGATTTCCATCAAATATTTTTAGCTACTGTTTTGGAGAACCTTATTGTGATTAGCTGCTGATGTTAGCTTAATCATGACTTATGTTGTAGATTAGCACCCAATAAGGAAGGCTGAATCGTGATAGTGGTATTGGTCATAAATATAAGGTATGTAAGGCTATTCGATTCTATATCCTTTTGGCATGAAATCTGCCACCTGCAATTAATATCAATGAAGTGATTCTCATAAGTTCTATTTCTAGAAAAGAAAGCATGGTGGCAGCGTACTATCTCCAAATAGCTAACAATATTTCTTTCCCCATTCTAAGTACATGGAACTACTTCATTATATGTTCACTACTCTATACTTGTGTAATTTCCCCTTGTGCTGTTATAGAAATGGTATTTGCAAAAGAAAGTTTAATGAATCCTTCTCCTAAGCCAATTGAAGTCAATTGTGCCCTTAAGGTCTTAAAGTAAGGTGTTGATGTTTCATAGCTCCTTATGTCATTGTTACTGCCTCAAAGTATTGTTTTCATGTATTCCACTACTGTTTCGTAATTTCATGTCTCCAAGATGATTATGACCACCAAATCAACATCTCAAAGTGTTACGATTATCCAAAATAACATCTCAAAAGAGTTATGAAACTGATTAACAATAATCTCAAAGATTAAAGAATCTAAGTGAAGAAATCTATTTAATTAAGGGTGGCAGCTCAGGGGCGAAAGCCTAGCATGGGCCGATCCCTATTGGTATAGAAGGGTGGCAGCTCAGGGGCGAAAGCCTAGCATGGGCCGATCCCAAGTTGTGTAATTATGAGGACCGCATCCCAGGGGTTTATACGCCTAGCATGGGTCATCCTCTTCTACCACTGATCAGCTGGTCACTTGTATCACATGCCCAACAAAGATTATAACATACAAAGAAGGTAAAGAAAAGAATCTAGCTTACTTGATTCCACAAGAGTAAGCAAAGGTGGTCTTCTCTCCTAATCTATGCACTCATATGTTGCTACTTGATTTCATTTGTGCCTTGTATTACATATACTTTTTGCCTTACATATTCAGTAAATTTTTCGTACTGACGTCCCGTATTGGGGACGCTGCATTTCATGCTGCAGGCTCAGGTACTCCAGCTAGTAGACCTCCTCAGTAGAAGCACTCGAAATTCTGCTACTTTTGGTGAGCTCCAAGTTGATTCGGAGCTTTATTAAGTCCTTGGTAAATTCGTTTGGTATTGTATCGTAGTTAAGGGTAAGGCGGGGTCTGTCCCGACCTACTCTAGTCTTCTATCTTTTAGAGGCTTTGTAGACGTATGTACATGGTTCAGTTGTGTCTTAAGGAGTTGTGGCCTAAACGGCCAAGTCTTGTATATAACTTTTGGATCTACTTACGTTGGTTTGTATCGCTGCATCCAAAGTTAACTTGTCTCAATTGTTATAGTATATGCTCAGTAAGAACAGGTTGTAGGTTGGTTCTCTCGGGCCTTTAGGGCATCGGGTGCCTGTCCGTCTTAATGGGTTTTGAGGCGTGACATGTTATTTGACCTAGGGTACATAGATAGTCCTTACTTAACTTCCTATAACCGACCTAACCCCTAATTAATTAATTAATCAATTCCTTAACTACCCTCACTTCACTGACTTTTGGACAGTAAAGTGGGGTTCCGTCATACGGTTCGTACAACAAACCACGGCGCCGTACTCACAGTCCGTTGTTCTGGTCAGAGAGTCCATTTTTGGAAAATTACTAAGTCTTCACCAATTACCACCATTAACGGGTCGTTGACTAATCGACGGCTCGTTCGTCTGGTTCGTCGACTGCTACTATCCAAAAACAGCTTTAGGGTCAAATGGAAGAGTCATCCTAAAGGAATCTTAGGGTGGTCCTTGAGTATTCGTATCCAAAAGTTTTGAACCTAAACACAGTCTACTATGTTTTTGACAATCATTTACCAAACTTGACTAAATTTCGACTCTTAAAACCCCTTGAAACATACCAAGGCACACTAGCTCATCTTTCACAAATCTCAGAACGTCATGGTTGTTTCTTGACCTTTTGACTCTAACACTTACTAATTGATTTTGTTACTTTTTTAGGCTTAGAAACATAGTTTTAAGGCTTGGTTCATATAGTGAGTCTCTAGCTAAGACATCTAACTTCCGGAGTGTTACATTAAACCTAGGTTGGTTTTTCTCATCACCCCTTTTAAAATTTCTTATAATCCTACAAATTTTGGACTCTTCAATGGATTAAGCATGCACAATAAGTCTAGATAAGTCAATGTCATTATGGAGCATGGCCGTACGACACTCTTCTTTCACAAGGTCGGCAACACCGGCCACAAACCTACTTATCTCATCCATAGGGTTCGACACTAAGGATGTAGCATACTTACACAATAGGGTAAATTTCAAGGAATACTTCTAAACACTCATGGTACCTTGACTATGGTTTATAAAATCCTCAACCTTCACCTCCCTCTTCTCACGGGGAAAGTACTTTCCTAAGAAGTCTTCCTTAAATTCTTCCAATTCTATAGGACCCGATTCAACCTGTCACATCCTGAAACCACACCCTAGAAGATAGGGTGCAATCTTGGATTGCAACCGGCGTATTCGACCTCTCGGAGGTCTCATACAAGCCTCTCATATCATTCATCGCATATACATAATGAAAAGTAGTGCGGAATTAAAACTTTTCATAAAACAATATAGAAGTCTTTAAACTCTTTCATATATGTATAAATAGGAAAACACTAAGTCTCGATAATCATCTTAAGACACGATAATACTTGGGAGACGGCCCATACAAATTCAAAACATACTACTATATAGCCTATTACAGAACTTCATAGAGGAAACATAAAATGACATATATGCCCTTGAGTCAAATAAGGAAATACTGCAACTCTTCTTGAACGATCTCCTTGTCCAAGTAGTCTTCCCAAAGCTCTGCACCCATTAAGAACTAAAAATAGAAAATAAAGCATGGAATTAGTACAACCACATGTACTAAGTATGGCATTATGCTTAAAAATCATGAAAATGGACTTTATTGGAAATATGCATCTTTTTTAAAAAAATCATAATATGATGTCATAAGATTAACATTTAGCAACTTAGAATCACATAAGAAAACATTAAAACCGAAATCATATATTTGGAGCTCACTTTACAGTGAGTTCACTTCACTGTACAGTGAAGTCCCTTCACTGTACAGTGAAGTCCCTTCACTGTTAGAGTGAAGTCCTAGCCTTCCCATTTTAACATCTTCTAGCATGTAGTCTTCTCACCAAAGCCATCCTAAGATTCACTTAAGTCACGCAAAGAGAGACCACCCATACACCCTCTCTAGATGTGACGACCCTTGAGATTACTTATAATGAGTCACATACACACTTACAAAGTATCATAATCATCAAGGTAAGATTCTTCTACCAAAGGTGACTCTAAGTCTCACTTGAGTGGTTGTGAAGCAACCGCCCATACAATCCCTTACACACACACTCAAGAGATCCAATAGACTCCCTAGGATAGAATCATTCTCACTAAACACACCAACACATAGATGATAGGACACTCTCATTCCAAAGGCTATCTAACAGACCTACTTAAGTAAATCAAGAAGATAACGTCCATGATTGACCTCCTCAAGATTACCTAAATAATCCTAAAGACTACCTAAGGCTTAGATCATGTCAGCAACAGCAAACATTATCCCTAACTAGAGTCATTATCAAGACTTCCATAGATAAGACACGAAGAGATCATCCTTTATGCCCTCTTCACAATTTAACTAAAGAATCCCTAAGGCGCTCAAGATTAGGTACTTATTCACTTACATACCTCATAACGTAAGTCATTAGTTCATTAGTTCATTTAGAAGACATACATCACATAAAGGACATTGAAATAATGGTCTTAGACAAGACCTAGGAACTCCGAATAACACCATCAATGTTTATTGTGCAATGTCTAAGTAGCGCCCCATACCACCACCTAAACCTCAAAAACTTCTCTAATGCTAATAGGTATTCCATATGATGAGAATAGGAAATAAACGACATAGACCATGGTAGCAAAGCATGGAATCCGAAGTTCTATCCTACTTCGATGAGGTGTTGTACTTGCCAATGGTAGAACATAAAGAATCTCATCTAGGCACATGGTTAAGGACTATGAAAGGCATACTAAGCATTCTAGTCTCTTTATTAACTAGAACTACTTCCCCCTTCCTCATACTCACTCGGTGCTAGCCTTAGTTCTCATAGATCAATTGACATTAAGGTTCATATAAATGGGTCCCATATCTAGTTCATGACCCAATTACATTCACCCTACCAAAGCAAGGTCAACTAGGGCATATCTCACTATGGCGACAAGAAGCTCATCGCGACATAGTTAAGATATGATATGATATGATGATGTTCCATCCAATAAACCTTAATTCCATCACTCATTACATGATGGATACCATTACGGCTAACTACTTCACGATTTATAACCTTACCACTTGGTTCAAGGTTTCACAAAAATGACCTTGGTATCATCATGCAAGGTCTCAACTATATTCATTTATTCAAGACTAAGACCCTTTAGGCTCCTAAGTAAAGACATCACATATTCACATAAGCATCAAGTAAGGGACACAAGTCTACCTAAACAAGACACAACATACTCCCATTTAACACACATAACCTATCTTCCTTTAGACTCTTAGGAATGCCCCTTAACATTATTAAGTCAACCTATTCATTACCTTAACACTATCAACTTAGCCATTTTAGACTCATACGACCAATTTAGGAATAATCATGTATCGACTCTAAGACCATACAATTAACACATAGTCAAAGCATAACATTATTAGCTAGATAGTATCAATAGTCTAGCACATACTTTCACATATAGGTAGATATGATCACACATCATCAAATCAACTACACAAATATCCATATAAGTTCAAGTAGTGCCGACAAGGCCATGATCATCAATATACTAGAAAGTAACGCCGACAAGGCCACATCAATTCACATAACACCTCCACCAAAGGTGGACCAAACCAAACAGAATAGAATCGAAGTATAAATAACATCAAAATAAAGGAAATGGGGCAGCATACCTCCACTCCATCATCAACACTTCAATTCAAGTCTTACTCAATTTGATAACACAAAACCCTTACCCAAGGCCATGAACACCAATTCAATGCACAATTATAGAAATCAATGAAATCTAAACCAATTCAACATAGATTCAACAATCCAATACCAATTTGATAACAATTGAGCACAATTCTTACATCATTAGAAAGCCCATAAGAAACTACACATGAATTCATCAACATTAAGCCAATATCAAGTAACCCATAATTCAGTCAAAATCTTAGGTTCATCAATTTCATGGGTTCATAGGTAATTTAGGTTAAAATATCAATACAACATTAATATAATCCATAATAGACGTTTGAAAACCTTTAATGCAAGAACCCATGGTAGAATCATGAAATTGGACAATTCCTCTTTGAAAACTTTGAAAACATCTTTGAAAGTTGGTCTCATTGATGAAATGAGTTTCAAGGATCAAAATCCATACCTCAATGAAGCTATTTCTTCACATTAATGAAGAATCTCCACTCAAAACGTCACACCAATCTCTTCCCTAATTTTGGACTTCAATGGAGTCTTTGGGATTTTGGGGTTTTGATTTAGAAGAATGAAATATTCTAAGTGTTAAACACTTATATACTTGTTTAAAATACCCAAAAGACCCTTAATAAACTGCCTATACATTTATTTGTAAGTGGGGTGAATTTAAAAATTCACCCCTAGCTTGGCAGCAAAGCTGCGCAGGAAAACAGCTTCACAGACGGAGGGGACCTACGGACCGTCCCTTGACCAACGGACCGTCCTGTTGGTCCGTGGTATGGTAATGATGCTGGTCCTTGGTTCCTTCCCTCCCCAGTATAAGTCTCAGTTGACGAAATCCAACCAACGGGGCGTCGATTGACCAACTAGGCATCGACTGCCTCCGTGGTTTGGGCTGTCTTGGGCAGCCTTGACACCAAGTCTTGTGTCCTTCCTCAAGGACCCTTGGTTGGTCCTTGGGGATGTTTGCCCAGACGTTTCAAACCCAAAAACGATCAACCGTGAGTTTAAAACCTCTCACACAAATTTCATCCAAAACGAACACGTAAAACTCAACAAAACATGCTTAGACACACAAGATCGATCCAAGGCATATCTTTCGAACGACATGAACGTTCTTTGACGTTTGACCTCCAAACTGCACGAAACTTGACACACTGCCTATGAATGCTATAATAACTCATTTAAGGACCTTACAACCTCATTAATCACACAAAAACACATAAAACCACATATGAGGCATTTAGGTGACTTAGTCGTCGAACGTTTTAGTCATCCCTTGACGTTTGACTTCCAATACACCTAATACTTTAGCTACTGCCTCTATACAATATTATAGACCACATTAGTACATTAAACAACCATACCAACATGTTAGGCTCTAGTTAACCTAAGTCATTTTTGGGGTCTTACACAACCGGCCTATTGTCTTTCCATTAAGTGTACCACACTTGAGAAACTTCCCTCAATTCGTATGAATATAACTCCGCCTTTTATCTAGAAGTCATACAATAGAACTCAACACCTTATAGATGCCTTCACGACCAGGGAGCACCCCTAAGTGGCATGGCGTACTTGGCCTTTAGAAGTGGCATTTTTAGTAAAAATAGCACTGAATCAAAACATTTTCTCAAAAATATAATGCGGAAGTTATTTCAAAAATTGAAGTCTTTCTAACATGTGTCTCAAAAACCATCTATGACAAAATTAATAGCATGTCTTGGGACACAAACCACAAAAGTACTCTAAACATAGTAAAGAACATAAAAGAACATAGGGGTGGTGTCCTCGGATTCTATGAGGACTCACCAATCTTCACTTCTTGAAAGCCTTGAAAACTCTACTCTTCAAGCAACTCAATATCCTCAAAACCCTACATTGCTTTAAAATGTAGGCAAAATATGCGTTAATACTAAATGTACCAACAATTTAAACTATCATACCAAGCATAAGAAATCTCAAAGGGTTAGTCAACAATAGACAAATTAATAAGAGATAACAGCATAACATAACATGAATATCATAAGTATAATAAATCATCATAAAGCATACTTAAGTTTATACTTAAATCATTTGTCCTTCGTACTCAAGTGAACTACTTCACAAGCCACCTGCAAGTATACTTGTGCAATGCTAAGGTAGCTTCCCCGTAACACCTTAAAACGAAATAAGGTGCTCTAGAGCTTCGTGAATATTTTTCGAGTTAGTTTGTGTTAAAATGAGTAACATTTATGTTCTTAGGCAGTGCATGAAGTTTGGTAACGTTTGGAGGTCAAACGTCCAAGAACATCCATGACATTCGGAAGGTGTGTCTTAGAAATTGCTCATGTGTCTTGATGTGTTTTAGTGAGTTTTACATGTTCATTTTAATCAAAATTGATGTGGTATGTTCCTAAGACCTAGAAGACTTTTTTTTAAAGCTTTAACGTCTGGGTACGACCCCACCTAGGACCCACGAAGGTACCTAGAGAAAGACCCAAGACATGGACCCAAAACTGCCAAAAAAGTGTCAACCAACGAACTATTTGACGGCTCATCGACTTGGTCCGTTTATTGAACCTGAAGCCTGCACATTTTGGGAGATGCAGTACCAAACCACGAGCCCTCATCAACAGGATGTAGATGCATCGACGGTCCATCGTTGATGGTCGTCGATGGTGGTCCTGCAAAAGGTGTTGGACGGGGCTGCCCTTGCTTGGGGTGTTTTGTAAATTCACCCCAAGTCTTTTATGACCCTAGGATGATATTTTTAGGGGTTTTAAGTCCTAAGCCTATACAAGACCCCTCATTCATTTATATTCAAACTCTCTCTCTCTAAAGACAAACTCTCTCAAGTCACCATTGGGGCTAAGACTCAAGGAAGAGATAGGAGGGCTGGTTGGACGTGTTTATTCATCAAAAGTTAGTGGGTTTCCTTCTCAATGAGGTATGATAGTCATCCTTGAACCCTCTTCCATTCAAGGAGTCATATCTAAAAGATTTCAAAAAGGTTTTAAAAATCTATCTTCTCCTAGTTTTGATTCAAAACATGGGTCTTCATGTAAAAATGTTTTAATGATTCAAATATGTTGCTTATAGTATTAATTGATGATTTTAATGTCAAAAACCTAATGAACTAATGTTTATGCATATTTCCAATATTTAGCTTAAGAAATGGGTAAAATGAACATAATTGAGTAGTGTTTGAGATTTGGTTTCCTTAATTTATATTTGGTTTAGCTACTGCCATAAGAGACATATATAATGAAACATCAAAGAATTGGCTATAGGTGGTGAAATCTTGGTTAATAGTGAGTTTGTTTAATTGTATAACTCTTATTATGATATGTTCTTGAGTGGTATGGTCCACCTTCTTGGTGGCGGTGTTTACTTGATGTATTTGGATACATTTGTATAGTTTGTGAGTATGGCTTTGAAGGCCTAATATGTGAGATGAAGTGATAATGATGATGGTTTATGTTGATATGCTTTATGAAGCTTGAATTGTTTGTCTTGCTTAGATTATGCCTAAATGAAGTATATGTATATGATGAGCATGTTAGTATATGAGAAATGATGAATGAAGGTGTAGGCATGTCTAGTATCCAATGTTAAAGAAAATGGTGATTATGTGCAATGTGTGCTCACATGTACACACACTCTCGCAATTTGAATGAATGAATGAATGAAGTTAAAGAATGATAATGATAAATGGAGATTTGGGGTGAACACTCTTCGTGATTTGAGATGAAGTGTTTTGTACCATGTATAGAATCAAATATAAATGAAATGTGCTTATGTGCAAGGTGTATTGACATGTATACACATGCTCACTGTTGATGAATGAATGAAGCTAAGTTAATCAAAAAGTGTAGTTTTTGGGTGAACACTCTTCGTGAGTTTAGATGAAGTGTTTAGTAGCAACCTCACTACATCCTAAGATCTTTCTAAGATAGGTCGGATGATGAATTCCCTTAGTGAGTTGAGATGTGGTGTTCACTAGTTATCCTTAAACTATAGTATAAAATGTTGAGAATCCCTAGGGAATTATGATTAGCACCGAGAGTATATGAAGAAGGGGTGGTTACACTTCGTGAGTTGAGATGTTGTATTCCAATGTACCTCTTCAAATGAGTACTCGTCATTAGTGGAGAATGATTTACTTAGTAGAAATCTCCTTATCCCTCAAATTAACACCCTCATAGGTGTAGCTATTGTGAAAATCATGTAAAAGTAAAAGAATGACCGTACCCTAGTCAAGTGGGGAACCCTTCCCGATAAGGGTAGAATTCGGGATTCCATGTCTAACTCTCATGGTCTATATCGGTTAAAGATATTCCCCCACAAAATAATGAAATAACTAAGTCTCCTAAAATAGTGTACTACCTAGGGTAGGTGGTGGAATGGGACGCTATCTATCCATTGCACTAGGTATGCATTCCGAAAGGGGATTCTTTGTGTGTCTTGTATGAATTGTATGAATGGGTTATCATGTGTTGCAAATTAAGTTAGATGACTTAAGTATAATGTTAAGGAAGCAACTTAAAGCTATGTTTCATATAATGAAGCTAAGAGGGATGCATGTAGTCTACTTGGTCCAAGAGAATTCTCAAGGGTCACTAAGTGAGAGTGGTAGTATGGGGATGCTACTCTCACATTGCACTTGGTTTAACTTACAAAGTCTCTTTGGAGGTGGGCACTATGTGAAGTCCGTAAAGTATGAATGTTCTTCTAATGTGTAGCTAAGAGTGTGGACTTGATTCCCGTGCGAGGTAAGCTTATGGTTGGTATTCTTAAGGATCAGTTTGGTGTGTCTTGAAGGGGGTGTATGGGAGGTCCCTTGTTGTCTTACCTTAGGGAGTCTTCGGATAACTTATTTAGGGAAACCTCAAAGGAAAAGAGTTCACATTGCTTGGGATGAATTGTTCACTGTTTCACTGTAAGCTTCATGATGTTACTGTAAAGTGTCTTTTCGTTCAAAAATTATGAGAGTTCTATTGTATGTGATAAATGATGATTCTCTGACTATTTTAACTCTAAATTCATGAAGGTTTTACTTATTTGTCATGAAAGTTTATTTTACTAAAATGTCCCTTTTTACATGTTTTTGCAATGCCATACTTAATATATTGTTTCGTACTAACCCCATACTTTTCTATACTTAATCAGTATACGTTGGAGACACGTTTGAAGACTAGAAGGTAAAGCTTGGAAATCTACTCTCTCAAGACAAAGTATGTCCTCATATATCCAAGGGCATAGTTCTATTTTCTTAGTTTCTATCTTTAAGACTTAATATGTATTTCTTTCAAGTGTAAAGGGTCGTGTCCCTAAGATTATTTATGTCACATCTTTAAGTTGGCTTGTGAGCACTAGATCATTCCTAAGCTTTTATGAAATTTGATCCTTTTATTATTTTATTCGTGAAACGTTTTAAATTCCGCACTACTTTTCATGTCTTATGTAATGATGATAGCTAATGCTTGTACAAGACCTCTGAAAGGTAAAGTACACAATTGTTCCAACCCATGGGTGCTCCCTCCTTCTAGGTGGTACTTTCGGGTCATTACAATCCCACACTACTACCTAAGCTAAGGACCTTTCTTCGCTAATTCTTGATCATACAACACTCTCATAATTAATACCTAAGTTCTTCATGACATATGAGAACTATGACCCTAGATCACCTCAAGGCACAGTTGTGCAATGCAAGGGAGGTATCCCATTCTACCTTACACACTAAGCATATCTTGAGACCACCCTAAATTACTTTTATCCATCTTAGGTGTTACTATTAGACCTACTTCATATTGACAAGGAACTATCATCTTAAGTCAATCATATCATGGAAAACAAACATAGCCACTACCTAAGCTAAACATCCATCACAGAGGGGTCATGTCATAGGTATCTTCAAGTAATACTTGTGTTATGTATCAATGTAATCCCATTTACCATCCATACTAATTATTTCTCCAGGATATCCTAAACCAAGATATCAAAGGAAGGATACATATGTACCACCATAATCACCATGCAGCCAATCATGTAGATGCAAACTAACCATAGGGGAGCATGAATCCTCAACCCCAAGCTACGATGAGAAACCTAACTCAAGCTATTCCATGAAATACACCTTGAATGCAAATCAATATACCATTAGGAGAGTACAGGCCATTCCCCTAAATCAACCATGAAATGGTTTTGGCCGAACCAAGTCAGTCTATCATGATAAATTATACTTACAACAAAAGACCAAGCTAAACATGGGAAAGATTGATTCTTCCATCGCAAGCTACGATGAGATTCATCACCTAAATATACCATGATTAATTAACCTCAAGCTTCCATCAGATATTTAACGACCCGAGAGTACCCCCTAGAAGAAGGGAGCACCCTTAGGTCGGTACAAGGCGTACTTGAACCTTTAGGGTTGTGTACAAGCCCTTTAACTATCATTCATTGCACAAGACATGAAAAGTAGTGTGGAATTAAAACTTTTCACGACATTTAATATAAAAAGGAATTCTTTCATAAATACTATGAAAGTCTGATCATCACAAGCCAAACTTACAGTGAAACAGTGAACATTCTTGATAGAGATTTCTTGAGAGAAGGGTTTTGGGTTTTAGGAAATGAAGTATAAAATAAGGTCATAGGGTTTGAAACACCTTATTATACCTAAAAGACCCTATAAATATATTCTAAGATTCCTAAAAGACTTGGGATGAATTTATGAAACACCCCCAAGCCAGAAAAGAATTTTGACAGCTTTTTTGCAGCAGCACCAACGACTATATAACCAACAGACCGTTTGTCCATCGATGCCCTGTTGGTGGTGGTTTGTTTGTCGGGTCAGAAACATTAAAAACTTGTGTGGCTGTAGGTCCAATCGACGGACCAAGTAGACGAGCCGGCGATTGGTCAACTGGCCATCGATTAGTTCCCTTGATGGACACTTCCTTGACAGTTTTGGGTCCTAGTCTTTGGCCCTTCTCTAGGCCCCCTCATGGGGTCGTACCTGGACGTTAAACCCCTAAACCTAGTATTCTAGGTCATAGAAATATCCCACATCAATTTTAATTAAAACGAACACATAAAACTAACTAAAACACATGAAGACACATGAACACTTTCTAAGACATGCAAAAACATGCAAAAAGGGACATTTTAGTATAAATACAGTTTCATGCCAAATAAGTAAAACCTTCATGAATATAGGAGTTAAATAACTTAAGTTTTAAATGTTCAGTATTTTTAACCTATGAATGTAATGATAAACATTCACAAAGTTCTAGTTCATCTTAGTTCGTTTTAGGGTATTACAAGATCTACCATCTAAACCTATCACATCTTTGTGTTATCTTACCAAGTCAAGCACAAAAGAAGTGACTATTCAATACAAATTCAACATATTCTAGTCTATCATGCCTTGATTCATCTTAAGTTCTCAACTCAACCTAGAATCCATCCATATGAGAGAACTTGCTTCCCCTAGCTTGTTCATGTCTAAGCATAAGGGAGAAGGAGAAAAACTCATCACAATCCTCTCATAATGACTGGACCCCAAAATCCCTTGTAACAATGATATACAAGGCATATAACCAAAGATAACTTCATTCTATCATGATCCATATCCAATTACAAGTTATTTCATACAATCTGATCATTAGAAGGTAATTCTAGTAATGCTTGATCACATAGGTTCAATTCAAACTTTACAAGTCAAGATCCTCCCTAATCAATTAAACCTTGTTCAATTCATATGTAGGTGATCCTATTTTGATCATTTAGCATACAGTACAATTGAATTAATAGGATTTACATAGAACCTTCAACCTTACCTCTAATGGCCTAAACCTACCATGATCACCTTCATCATCACAAATTAGAATTCATCAAGGAAACCACATGAAAATATCACATAATTATCATATAAACATAAGTGAATGCTACCCACTAGATTGTGATCAGATTCAAGCATTACCCACAATGCAATCACAACCCTCCCTAGATTGTAGTCTTTCGGATTCACAATTAAGAGACATATATGGAGGCTCCATGAATGGAAGAATCCATGGATTAATAAGCTTCAAATACCTTTGATTAGATCTTTAAACGCAGATGGATTCAATGGTGAATTTCTTCCTAGAAACTTCCTCCAATTTCTCTTCTTCTTTTATGGTTTTTTTGAGAGAGTTCTTGGGAGGGAGAAGTTTTGATTTGCAGTCTATAGTTTGAATGTATATTTTATTACATAAATACTCTTTAAATACTTGAAAACACTAAAAATAACCGCCAATAATTATTTGGAACGGGGGGTGAATTTCCCAATTCACCCTTTAACTTGGCAGCGTGTAGGCAGAATTGCAGGTCCAAACTACGGATGGTAGCGACAGACCATTCATGGAACAACGAAAGTGTCCTGTACATCCATCATTTGTGACTAAGGGTCATATTTTTGGGGCTGATCTCCCACGTCTATGTGTATACCGATGCCCCCAAATGACTTGGCATAGACTAGTGTACACGGCGTCATTTCGCTAGGCGTGGTTTAGGACTAGTTCATGCCAATGTTTGGGTCCTCCTCAAGGACCCTTAGGGTGGTCATTGTGGAGTTATGACTGGATGTTTGAACCCTAAAAAGAATCATCTAGACATTAGGAACACCTCTATAAATTTGAACCCGAAACAACACGTAAAACATGCAAAGGCACACAAGAACACACTAGTACTCTTAAAGGCTAATTTTTTAACGTCTTGGTCGTTCTTGGACGTTTCACTTCAAAACTCTTCCAAATTCCTCAAACTAACTTATTATTCCATAATTCACTATTTTTACACCTTATTAGTTCATGACATACATCTTAGGCTCTAGATTCACCTAGTTCTTTTTTATGGTCCTTACAATATCCCCCACTTGGAAAACGTTCGTCCTTAAATGTCACCTTCCTAAAAACTTCTTTAAAGGACCAACTCTAGACTAGAATCCCATTATGTATGCATTGTTTCTATATTTGCACACCCAAATCAAGGAAAAACTCAACTCCTTGCAATCATATAAAAACCTTATTAAAAGGGCTCATTATTTCGCACTTGGTAGTAAGCCACACATGTCTTTCTAACAACAATTCATCATTATTAGGAAAACATTATAATTCACAAGTCAAATAACAATCATAAGAAATTCTTGAAATTTTCATAAATAATAAAAGAAAAACATACGGGAAACGGACATGAGGATATCACTTTTGATCTTCCCGAGGTATGAGAGCATAGAACCTACTATTCTTCATTGGATGACCATCTTCCATATCAATAGGACCAACTTGCTTGCCTTCCCTCACATTATCCTTTGCCTTAGGGCAATCCTTCCTGTAATACTCCGAAAAGTATAAAGCCTAATCTAGAGCCTAACATGAGTTTCTAAGAATTCTAACACTATTTTAGGTCAAATATAATGTATATAATCCATTCAGGATGTTCTAGAATCAAAGCGTCAAGAAACGTACATGACGTCCGAAAACTAGTTCAAGAGGTGCTAGTGTGTCTTAGCCGATTTGACTAGGTTTTAGGAGTCGAATTTTGATTGAATTTCGTAGTAAGGTTTCTAATACGTATTAAATATTGTCTATAATTGAAACGTCTGGGTACAACTCCCCAAGGACCAACCAATGGGTCATTGAGGAGGACCCTTGCATTGTGGCTAAAAACTATCTTGAGACAGTAGCCATCGATGGTTGCAGGCTACCAGGCATGGCGTGATCGACGAGGGATCGATGTTCAATTAGTAATTTTTGTGAAGGGGTCTTTTTGCAAGTCTCTACCCAAAACGACGGACCTGGAGGATAGTTGGTACCATGGTCCATCGACTGACCTACGACCCGTAGATCGGGGTCTCGTAGGTCAAGGTCACTATTTTGTTATGATATTTTAAATATGTTAGTTAATCATGTTAGTTAGTTAGTTAGGGGGTTAATTAGTGTTTAGGGGTTGGTTAATTAGGTTAGTTAGTTAACGATATAACCTACCCTAAGACTAAAAGTTTACTTAACACATCACAATTTCTCTTCCTTCTCTCTTCTTTCTCTCTCCCCAATAGAAGAACTCCATTGAAGGGCTAGGTCAAGGTCTAAGGTAAGAAATAAGGGTGATTTCTCTCCATTATTATTCTTCAATTAACAAGGTATGGGGTTGTTTTACATTTTGGATTCCTTTCCCCAAAGAGTTCTTCCAAAATTTATTTCAAAAGATGAGTTTCAAGTGGGTTTTCTTCTATTACGAATTTGATCTTATAAATTGTTTTGTTTATGATTTCTTTAAGTTATTATGATTAGATTATGATGTATTATGATTCAATTATGCTAGTTCTTGATGAAGTAACCTATTTTGTGAAGTAGATCATGAATTTTACCCAAATCTCTAACCCTAAGTTATGAACTAGTGATGAATTGATGTTTAGTGATTCAATTGACATAATTATTATTTTGATTACTATTGTGTGATGATATTATACCCATTTTTGGGTTGAATTATATGGTTGATGGTAAAACCTTGGATTATGGCTTGTGAAGGAGATTGAGGTAAGTCTTATGATCTCAATCCTTTACTTCAAATTATAATTACTTGTGTTTAGTGATGAAGTTATATTGAATTGTATATTATGATGAGATTGATTAGGGTTGGTATGATGTTTAATTGAAATGTCTTGAATTATGGTTTGTAAGTTGTTGTCTAGGATGTAATGACATAAGGGTGATGATGAATTTGCCTATGTATCATAATATGATTATGTAAATGTGCTAACCTCACATGTGTGAATTATATTGAAAGTACAATACTCATGCAATTCTCTTTGAGCTATGACTATGACTATATAAGGGGTAGAACATGTGACCTAAAATAAGTTATGATTATTAATGAAAGACATTTCAAAAGGGACTCTAGCTTAGCAACGAGTGAAGTAGAGTGAGGAGTGTCCCTTCCCACATAGGGAAGGTAGAATCACTATTGTACTCATGAGATTGGATACTATAATTCATGTAGCATAAAGAGGGTCCCAACTAAATCTCCTAGTTCTTGAACTGTATTGCCCCCATAGGAATACTAGCTAGTGGATACACATAAATGCTATGTTCATGTTTTGGTACTACCTTGTACAAGTAGCCCGCATTCTTTCGGTGTATGTTTCCATGACACTGGATTTCACATTAGCTCATGTGGTGTATGTCGGTTAAGGTAAGATGTTCCCAAAAGTTAAAAATGAAGTAATAAAGTAAACTCTAACTAGGATTACCTAAGGGGTTTGGCTTAGTCTAGGTAGGGGTATGGGACTCTATCTTTACATTGTACTAGTTAACCTAAAGGGAAATCTTCATAAGTTGATCTTACATGTTAATGACTATGTGATATTGGTTTCATTTCTCAACATGTGGTTGGTCTCTATTGCTAATGTATAATGATGTCTACTCTTAATGATATAGTATGTTATGTTTGGCATTGCTTATTGTTCTTGTTGGGTTTAGTTGGTTGAGTGAGGTTATGTGGTCTTACTTAGTCATTGCACTAGTGGATTTGTCACATCCCGAGAGTACCCCATAGAAGATATGGCACTTTAGGAGTGCAACCAGCGTACTTGACCTCTCGGAGGTCTTGTACAAGCCTTTCACCTCATTCATCGCATAAACATATATATAAGTAGTGCGAAATTAAAACTTTTCACAGTATTCGAATAGTCTTTCAAAATCTCTTTGTTAAGTCTCATGTAATCAAATATTATACTCGAAATATACTTGGGTCATGGCTCATACAATTGAAATATCGTACTAGTAAGTCTATTACAATGCTGTAATAAAAGAACTCTAAAGACATCTATGCCCTCGAGTCAAATGAGGACATACTTCAAATTTGCTTGAAACATCCTATAATCCAAGCTTCGCTCCCAAAAGTACTTTCACCTACGAATCACTTTAGAGATAGATAAAAGTATGGAATTAGTACAAACACATGTACTAAGTATGTCTTATTGCATAAAAATCATGATAACGGACAAAAAAGTGAACTCTTTTAGCATGCAACTCTCTCACTAAAAGTTATCCCAAGACTCAATTAAGTAAGACAAAGAGAGACCGACCATACACCCTCTCTAATCACACCTAAATGATCCTTAGAACTACCTATAATGAGATACACACACTTACAATATACCAAAACACATAACATATAATCTGACATTCACCCCACCTAGGTTATCAAAAGACTTACTTAAGTAATTCTAGAAGAAAACGCCCATATACCCTCTTAAAGATTACCGAAATAATCCTAAGACTTCCTGAGTTTAGATCATGTCTAAGGTATCAACCAACCTTTCTATCTAGGGTCATTCTTAATACTTCCCAAGATAAGACTTGAAGAGATCATACCCCCTTCACACTTTAACTAGGAAATCCTTAGAGTCACTCTAGATTAGGTACTCATCCAATAAAATACTTTCTAACTTACTAAGGACATTCAACTAATGGTGATGGAGAAGACCAAAGGACTCACTCACTAACATCTTCAAAGCCCAATTGTGCAATGTCTAGGTAGTGTCCCATACCACCACCTATATTTCCTAGAACTTCTCAAACACTATTAGGTATCCCATGTGATAATATTAGGCAATAAACGACATAGACCATGGTAGCAAAGAATGGAATCCTAAGTGGTAACCTACTCTGATAAGGGTGTTCTAATTGCCAATGGTAGAACATGGACACATCCCATGTAGGCATATGGTTAAGGAATATGAAGGGTTTCTTGCACTCTAGCCTCATTCTTAACTAGGGTACTTCCCTAACCATACTCACTCGGTGCTATCCTTTTTCTCATAGAGTAATTCACATAAAGGATCACATAAAGAGGTTCCATGTCTAGTTCACAACCCAATCACATTCACCTTACTAAAGAAATCCCCTAGGGTTGCCTTGCTGTCATGACTGGAATCTAGACCCCAGACGAGACCGGCGTCGTTGACCTCTCAGAGGTCGCAGACAAGCCTACTTACGTTATTCTTACTTTACATAGGTTAATTTCAGCGGAAAATTTGAAACTTTTTGTTTCCTAACATACTTATAAAAACATTCTCATTAATACGTTGTTCACCATCAACCATCTAACATTAAGAGATAAGCAACTGAAAGGAATATTTCAATAAACATAATTGTATAATTGCCAAAATGGCCCAATACATAGTCTGAATAAAATAAGAAAGAAACGCTAGTGGAACATACTCCACTAGCTCAACTCCTAAACTAAGCTAGAACATAAAATAGTAGCATCCTCGAAAGCATGAGGACCTACCAAAGCCGGATGAATGCTGGACGTCCGGACAACTGCAACGATGATCCTGTAGCTCTACCGTCCACCTGTGCCTGCACCTAAAATAGTAGAGTTTGTATGGGGTTAGTACACACTTGTACTAAGTATGGGTATATGCAAGCACACACCAAGGACATGCATGAGAAAGAATAGTTCTTTCCTAACAACATGATTTTTGGAAGTCAAGTCAGTGGACTTCCCAAATTGAGATTAGGAAAGTTTCCAAATTTGGATTAGGAAAGTAAATGATCTTTCCAAATTTGGATTAGGAAAGTCAGTGAGCTTTCCAGATTTGGAATAGGAAAGTTATGCCATGAGAATAACATACATCATCATACTTTTCACATTTGCACACAACACATAACATTTACACATAGCACATATCATATAGCAAACAGTACATTTTGCATGTAGCACATAACTTCGTTCATATCATTCATTCATATGCCATGAGACCTTGGAATCATGGACTTGACATTAAGACATCCCAGAAATGAGGGCTCAACATATGGGACCTCAACTAGGGAGTCTTCATTAGCAAACACAGATTCTGCTTCATTTATTCATACGTACTTCTTTTCATTTCGTTCATAGTCCAGTGTAACCACCGGTTATACCTAGGATGTAGTTTAAGACTTTCATTAGGTTCGTTGTGCAATGACCAAGAATGACCTAGTGTCATTACTTGAATCTAACTCACCTTTTGATTATCCTATCCTAACATCTTTGGTATTCATTCATTTCATTATGAGCATCATTTGAGGCTGACCTCATTCATTCATTGGGAACTTTAACTTTAACCGACATAGATCATGTGAGCATCATGAAATCCAGTGTCTCCCCCATACCGAAAAGAGGTGGAATCACCTGCCAAAGTGATCCAATAACATGCTAGCGTACATGGGAATTTAACCCCGCCAGATCCCTATATTGGCAGTATAGGTTCGAAGACTAGGAGATTTCAGGAGACCCATACCCGGCAAGCCGTACAGTCTCATATCATGAGAGTTATGTGAACCTCCGCCCTTCCCGAAAGAAGGCATCACCGCTCATAGCTAGTCTATCGGTGCTCAGTATGAAGTTCCATTACATTCATCTCATACGTCATGGAAGCTGGCTTCTAGTATGAGGACATCATAGCTCATTAGATGATTTCTCATCTCATCATTCGTATTGAGTGTGTTAAGCTCAATACTCTTATTAGAGTGTTCATAGAGACTGGTCTCTTCATTATCATACACTCTCATAGGTGAGTACGTACTGGTAACATTTACTTAGGCTCATTTGAGATTGCTCTCATCATTTACGTTAGCCTCATATCATGTTGTCACCACATTCATCATTATTAGCACCTTTGCTTTTCATAGTTATTCACCTCTTATTACGTGAATGTTCGTTTCGTCTTATGCCAATGCACTTGGCCTTTTGGTGTGCTTTACACCCTTACTTAACCCTTCTAGGGATTATTTCATTGTTCATTTCATCATTTCATTGTTCATCCCATCATATGCCAATGCACTTGGCCATTTAGTGTATTTTACACTCATACTTAACCCTTCCAGGGTTCATCATTTCATTTCATACATCTTAAGTTCACTTACTTTTGAACGTATGTTAGACTTATGTGTCTATACATACAAGCCATGAGGCTTCATTCGTAGTTCATTATGTGACTCATACATTCCTAAGATTTTATAGTACAAGACTTATGTATCTTGTATATATACCAAGATCTTGATTTCGATCTAAGTAGATGACATTATTCTTGGATGATTTGTTCACGTATGACTTATGTATCAAACGGAAGTTTGGGTAAGGAATCCCAAGTCTTGAATCAATTGGATATCATTTATATTTTTAATTGATTTTATTCTAATATTCATAACATTTTAACTCTAAGTCAAATCACAATATTAACATTGAAGGATTACTTTTCTATTTAACCTTGTTCTTGAATTGGCCGATGGGTTGTGGGTTCGAGCCCCCACAACTCCATTTTTATTTTTCATTAACATGATATTCTCCCATCTTTCTTAAACCAAGAGGTTGTGGGATCAAACCCCCACAGCCTCTTTTATTTTACTCTTAATTTCGCCCAAGTAGGGAGGTTGTGGGTTCGAACCCCCACAGCCTCCTTACTTTTAAATAAATTTTTGCTAGGGTGAGGGCATTGGCAGTGAGGTCGTGGGATCGAACCCCCACAGCCTCACTTGCTTTATTAAATTATTTTTGCCTCCTCTAGTTCCAGCCTTGAGGTCGTGGGTTCGATTCCCACGCCTCACATCTTTTATTTTCTTTATTCTCCCTCTTCCTTGCTTCCCACAAGTCATGTGTTCGACTCCCCCCATCCCCATTTTTTCTTTTATTCATTTCATGGGCAGCAGCTAAGGGGTTCAAATTCCCTTAGCCCCAACACATTTTTTTTAAAAAATTTTAGCCTTGAGGTCATGTGAGGTCTTGGGTTCGATTCCCCTTGACCTCACCTATTTTAATCCCTTTTAAAACCCTTTCAAAGTCTCCAGAAACTGCCCGAATTTAACTTCAAAATCTGGAAATTTTGATTACCATTTTGCAGCCTATTTTTCTCCACTTTTTAACGTTAAAAATTCATGCATTTGGAGTAGTGTTTAGTGAGTCCTTTAGGTGCATTTTCATGGACATATTTGGCCAAGAATTCTTCATTTAAGTTCAGACACTTTACACTTAATTGAACATCATCATTTGCATAAGTTTATACACTTAAATGACACCCAAAATCATATCAAACTTGAAGCCATAAATCAACACTCATTTACAGTAAGTTTACAATAAACTTTTTCACATACTCACACATATTTTTGGCAACAAAGCTTGTCATTCATATGATTCCAAATACATGTTCATGAAAACACATTGCAATACCTAATTGCTACCAGCAAACATACCAACCTACGAATTCGTTGGGAGCTAATGACAGGGACATGCAACGGGGAAAACAACATTAGTTTTGAGCCGAATATTCTGAGTCCTAGGGGTCTCTTGGGAAAGGGACCAAGAGTAAGAAGATCCATACCTTAATTTCCTTGTTCAAACACGAATTTACTGCCCAAAAATCCTCTCCACAAATCAGTCCAAGCTTTCTCAATCGTCCACACTACTCGACAACCACCTCTCTTTGCTTTATCGTTTGGTTACTTTGTTTACTTAAAAATTTTGCTTGAGTTTTTCAAGTGTGAAGAGCTCTTGAATATTTTTCAGTTCTTCACCTTTATTTTGCAGAGAAAAACGTGAGAGTAATTGAAAAGGTGAGAGAGATATCGTGAGAGAGAGAGAGTAGCTTTAAGATAGGAGTTTTGGTTTGAGAATTAGTCAAACTAGGACTCCTTGCTAAATTAATAATTAAAAATCTGATTTTTCCTTTTCTTAATCAGATAATATTCATTATTTAATTAAGTTAATTCATTAAATTAAATAAAAGCAAGTTAAATCCTTGCTTCTAGTGGGCTCGAACCCGAGTGGCTCCCAATTTGCGAAAATGGGTCACTTGGGTCGCCCCAACCGAATTTATTTTAATTAATTAAATTAATTTATTAAATAATCAATTCCTCAGGGTAATTACAATATTACCCTTAGCTTGGAAAAGACATTTTACCCTTGGACCCTCAAAACTTAAAATTTCTTCTTTTAAGTCCGGTAAAAACTCTTTCGATTAAATCTTCGATTTCGTGAGCCTCACATGGTTGGTTCCAACTTTTCTAAGCTCAATTAACTCCCCAAGTTAGTTGGCTTGGTTGTATCAAGGGTTTTGAGGTCTGGTTCTACGCGCATCAATCCGTGTGAACCCTGGTCTAATCATAGGCATTCTTGACACACTAAGCATTTCTTATCTTATCCATTTTCAGGGTTGTTACACTTGCAATAGTTAAGAGGATAGCTGAATGAATTTCCTAAGGATAATTTCATGCCGTTCCAGACAACCAACCTTAAGTCCTCCATTCACACAAGAAGGATACCATTAAAGCTTTCGACTTGAAGGATATCATAACCTCTAAACTAGGTTGAGGGCTACACATTATTTGACCTTATCTGTATGTTCAAGCCCATATTTAATTCATACACAAAAGACTAAGAGGCTTTAGCATCCTACGTCAAGACATCTGATATTCACAATGTACATGTATCAAGTAAGGGACACAAGTCTACCAAACAAGACATATCAATACTTCACTTTATCACATATAGCATATCATCAAAGAAACACATAGGCACAACCAAGTTAACTATAGGTCATCCTATATACTACTATATAATCATCAATATTGCCATCATAAGACTCCATAGACAAGTAGGAAGAATCATGCATCAACTCTAAGACTACACACGTAAGGACATAGTCATAATCTAACATGATCACCTAACAACATCAATAGAAGAACACATGCTATCACCTTAATCACAAGTAGAGAGATATGATCATACTTCACATAAGTCAACTACAAAAATCATCATAATATATAAAGTAGTTGTGGACAAGGCCAGGTTCATCATAATACATAAAGTAACGCCGACGAGGCCACACAATTTACAAGTAAAACACATAACACCACCACAATAAGTGGACTATATTAATCACAACATAATTCATGACCTTAGTCACATAAGAATCAAGAGAATTAGGGCACCGTACCTGTAACGGCCTGTATTTTTGTATGTGGTAGTTCTATTCATGTTATACTTGACATATACTTATAGTGTAGCTGAGGGATCATGTTTCTTACATGATTAGTGTTGGTTTAAACTAGCTTGGAAGGTGATGTAATGCCTTGCACGTTTTAGCATATGTATTGCAAGTTAACTCCGATGGAAAGTATTTAAGTAATTATAGTAAGGTGGTAATTGAGCTAGCAGTTGCATCACCTACTTGATCTATATTATAGTTAAAGGGCCCAAGTTTGATTGACCAGATTTAGGCTTATATTTAAGGCTCATTTGAAGCCCAAACCTATTAAAGAAAAATGTGAATGAAAGAAGGCCCAACAGCCAAATCTGCCAATTGGCCCATTATGGATAAAGCCCAAGTGAAACTAGGTAAGTGCATGACCTCCTAAGTTTTGTTTTACCATGTTATTGGGCCAAGTGTATACCACCTACTTGGTAATATCTGTCCCAAGTTGAATAAAAGAACAAAGGGAAAATGGACAGCCAAGGTCCAATAATATTAAGTCCAAAAAGGCCCAATTTAAAGGGACAAGCAGGTGGGGCACCTACTTGACATTATATGGCCCAAAATTGGTCAAGAGTGTCGGCCATAATACCTCCTTTTTCAAAGGATAAGGATCAAGTCTTATTCTCCATTTTGAACTTGCAAAATTTCAGATTTTCTTAAGTTTCTTTCTTGGTCTCTCTTGGCTTCAATAAGCAGCCCTAAAACACCTTAGGGATTCTTGAGTGCTGTCTCATTTTCAAGTAAGAAGTTTGAAGGAGAGTTTGAATTCTTGAAGTACAAGTTTAGAGGATAAATTTCCAGAATTAAGGTAAGACTTCAACCCATTTGTTTCCTCTCTTTGATTATGTTTGGATTGGAGAATTTTGTATATATTTATCAAGAATTCATGGATGATGATAAATCTTTGAGTCAATATTCTCCTATTATGCTGAAAGATTTGAGATTGTTAGTGGCTGCCTTATGAATATTATTGTTGAGGGCTGTTTGGGTATCTCTGGAAATGATGTTTGAAGTTGTATTAATGTGTAGAGAAAGGGTGTGGTGGTTCACCATTTATGTAAGGGTTGTATGGGCCTGATTTCCATCAAATATTGTTAGCTACTGTTTTGGAGAACTTATTGTGATTAGCTGCTGAATGTTAGCTTATCATGACTTATGTTTGTAGATTAGCACCCAAATAAGGAAAAGGCTGAATCGTGATAGTGGTATTGTCATAAATTAAGGTATGTAGGCTAATTTCGATTCTTAATAATCCTTTTTGCAATGAAATCTGCCACCAGTCAATTTAATATCAATGAAGTGATTCTCATAAGTTCTATTTCTAGAAAAGAGCCAATGGTGGCAGCGTAACTATCTCCAATAGCTACAATATTTCTTTTCCCCATTCTAAGTACATGGAAC